>JAUYWV010167699.1:0-18042 GCA_032274565.1 Nematoplana nigrocapitula
CAATAGCACCCCAGAAGGGCTAGTTTGCGCATCCATGACACCTGGGGGTGTGCAGACAAGGCCAGCAGAGAGGCTCTGTGTGGCGCATCATGCTGGTAATGATACTACTGATCCAGAGCGCCTTAACCCCTCAGCGTCGATTTCCATTTCTTCGTCCCATTCTGACTTCTTTTCTTTTGATTGAGATGTTTCTACAATTTTTGGATTTAGGGCAGTTGAAATCATTATCTCTTGCTTTTCGTATATATTTATTTATTTATTTATCGTGCAAATTTCTTATAAAAAAGCTTCGCTAAACTATTGTTTATTATTATTTCTTTAAAATATAATTTCCACAGAGATTAGATCAACGTAATCATATATATGACGTATCCTTCTTTCCTATGCATAGATAACAGGTTCAGTCGATATACAGAAGCATTCTTTGCGGACATCTTCTTTATCTGAAGATTTATGAAGCTTAAAAAAGACAAGTCAGTTTCGATATGTTTCCGATTCACGCGCAAGAAGACGACGAACTATACTAACCGTATGATCCAGTCCCGATGAGGCTGAGACGGCTTGACAAACGCTAAGTGCTGTCGCACTGTGCGGTTCCAAAGTCATCAATGGGCCCACAGTGGACATACTCGGCTGCTGGATGGATTGACAGTCATAGGACGGCTTGAGCGGAGTGGAGTGAGCCAGAAAGTAGGTGGCCGAGGTGGAGCCGGCTGTTGAGCAGCCGTGTGGCAGGTGGCCGGGCGAGGGAACGACAGAGGTCGAGCAAGATACTGGGGCCGTCACGGTGCTGCCAGAGCTCATCTGAGAATAGCCGTGAAAAGGTTGGGGCAGGGTTTAGTTAGATGTAAAAAATATGTGGCGACCACAGAAATCAGATCGCACGAGAAAAAAAAAAAACCAATATCTAGGTGTCGCGCTAGTGTAAATTTTGTACTTAAGGTGCTGAGTTGTACTGATGCTTGAGTGATTTACACGTGATACAGAAGTCTCATATAGCAATGATATCTCATTTTACATAGAAGTCATTTTAGTGTTTTTTATTTTTCAATACGTGTATGTTTTGACTATACGGTACTTTACATATTGTGAACATGATATCAGTGAAAATTTATTTACAACGCACACAGTATTATAGCTGTTATGAAGTATACTACTCTTCAGTAGTATGGGGTATAGTACAGCGGAATATATTCTTTTAAAGTAATGTAGTATTTACAGCTAAGACAATCGGCTGTCAGCGAGGGGGAAATTTAGTACAGTTCTAGCCAGGACTCGAACCTGCTAAAATCGGGCCGTCCTCCTTTTCACTTCAAACGTCCACTCTAGTTGGTCTTCCCTCAAACACATTGACGGTGTTGGTGTTACGGTATACCTCCAATGGATACCGGGGCACTCATCCCTGCTCAGCAATGAGAGGGCCGACACTTCAGCCAAAACCGGTGCCTCTTTTCTGCTGCTAACGCCCCAATCTCTTTCTCTGCCTCATCCTCCGTCATCTACCACTCTCTACATCCCCCCTGACTTCTCTTCGCAACAAACTTCTAGGCTGCAGATTCCAAATACTTCCTCTGGTAAGCTTCTTCTTCCCGTTGTGAACTTTCGCGCCTTCGTTGCAACGGGCACTCTACTCTTCTTACCTCTTACCTCCATCGAATTAGTCAGTCCGATTCCCCCTCTTGCCCTTCATGCGATGAAGGCCAGCAGGCTCTTCTCTCCTGTTCCCCATCCTCAGGCCTCCACCTTGCCGTTTTTGGTGAGACGGTGAGTCTCCTTGACCTTTGGAGACGCCCGTGGGGAGTTGCCCGTGTGCTGGACCTCGGCGGCCCTGCGCTGCCCCCCCCCCTCCGGAAGGGGCCGGGTAATCAACAAAAATTAAGAACAACCTGCTACCTTCATTATGACAGCCAACTGCTCTACCAACTGAACCACCTCGTAAACAATTGATTTTTTAGAATATAAATTGACATCTAATTAGAGATTATTAACTATATAAATATGCCGTATTTCAAATTATATCATCTTTTGTATGTATTTAAGATCTAAAGTTTATCCTACGTGAGAAATGCTATTATATGTTATGAGAAAATGCACGATCTGTCCAACCTGTAGAGCGGCGAGCGAATGCCTCTGCTGGCGGACCGCTTTCGGAGGCGGCCCGTGCGCAAACGACTGGCATCCACCAGGGAAACTGGTCACACTCATGACTGAAGCCGCCGAGTCGAAACTCTCCTCCCGCTGGGTGTAGACGCCGCCTTCACCCGAACGGTTGCCCGAGTGCTGCTGGGTGGCAATTCCAGAGTCTTCGGCCAGGGTGTGTCGACGAGAAACCGGGGCGGAGCCGTCCTCGCTCCCACTGAAGTCGAACTCGACACCCTCGTCAATGGAGGCGCCTAGCATTCCGCCTCGCTCGTACACTCCCGAACCGTAGGATATGGAGGACTGATGACCCAAGCTATGGGTGCTGTTCTCCTCCCCTGTTGCCTGATAGATAGGTTGTTCGCGTATGTGCATATTCTGCAGATAGTATTGGAGGGAATCCGGCGTAGGAACAGAGGGATGATTAAAATAAATTGAGGCTTGTTGTTGAGCGTGTTGTGGTGGTTGTTGTTGTTGACTATGATGCGGTGGTGGAGGAGGTACTTGCTGTCGACGTGCCGATCCCGATTGGAGACTCAATCGATGCTCGGCAATGGATCCTCGATTGCCCTGCTTCAGCATGGCCTGTTCAGCCACGGAGGAAGGCCTTCGCATAACCTGTTCGTAGGTCGTATTACTGCCAGATATTGCGGACTGGTGGGGCTGCTTCAGACGCTTACAAAGGAGCAGGTAGGTCGCGGTCAAATGGTCGTAGGCACTACGCTCAATCGACTGCAATTAAGATTGATCATCACTGATTAAATGAAATACTTTTTACAAGTAAGCAAACAGCACCACTAACCTCTAATACTTGCTTTCCTGACATACCGTTTCGCTGCATTATCTGAATTACCAGTTCATTGTGCTCTCCAACCTGAAACCGAAAAAACTCAGATATTACTACAATATGCTATCAATGAAGTGATTAGCAAATATTTCTGGTGACAAATCTTCTGCGATTTCGCATATATACGTGGGGGAGTCAATAAGTAAGCGGAATCGATATGAAAGCAAACTCCCACAAATATATAATCTATGCATTTTTATTAACTATAGAAACATCTAAGATATCTCTGAAAATTGCATGTTGATACTTCTATGCACCGCTTTACAATTTGAAGATTAAAAGTCAAGAAATATCTTCCAAAGAACTGCGACCACATCGAAATTCTTGAAACCACTTGCAGACAGCTGTCATTGATGGAGCCTCATTTCCAGTCTCTGTAGGCTATCTCGAGGATTCAAATCAGGTTTATAATCGTAGTAAATCATTGCGCGATACTGTTCGTTAGTCAGAATCATTTTGCAGAAATTAATGATTATTTACTCTTTAAACTTTTAAATATTTAAATTTCTTGACTTTAAATTTTGAAATTCGAATTGTGAATAGAAGTATCAACATGAAATTTTCACATTAGCTTAGATGTTTCTATAGTTAAAAAAATGCACAGATTATGTGTGGGAGTTTGCTTTCATATCGAGTCCGCTTATTTATTGACTCCTCTTCGTACAGTAACCTTTACACCCTTACAGCATCGGATGGCATGAAGTGTAAATGGCAAAAAAACCAGTAAGTGCTTTTGGAAAACTCCTGACACATACTGTATAACTCATACATGCCCTTCAGTTTATACCACCTGCTCAAAACTAATACGACTTTTTTTAAAGAAAACAACGCCGATAAACCAAAATAACTCAGTCTAAGATTTTATTTACATTTTCTAAAATACGTAAGTTAAGCAATCAGTCATGGCATGCTTAGTCAGAGTGTTAATTCTTCTTGGGGGTTTTAAAACTGGAGATCTTGGCCAGCGATACATCTTTCCTTTGAAAATGCGTTGAAAAATCTTTAAAAACTGATCAATTTATAGTACTGTAACAAGAGGAAAATGTTTCAAAATTCTTTTTTAAACCCTATATTTCTTTTAGCGGGAGCACTCCTAAAAAATTTTCTGCCGGGTCTACTGTAGTTCTGGAATATCTGAAGAGAATGCAATTCGGATTGCACTGGCTATTGAGTGAAGAGAACAAACTGCGATGACCAGAAGGTAACTTAAACCTTATTTCTCCCTTAATTCCTTGACTACACCATTAAAAGTACTTTGCTATTTCGCAATCAGGAAAAAAGTTTTGAGGTAATTGCGCTCTACCACGCCCACTGTGCAGCGGGGTCACCTTTGCTGCGTTTTGACAGTTTAAGGTCGTACTGGCATCGGACCAAATTTGAAAATAATGCCGATAAGGGGGGGGGAATCGAAATAACGCAAAAATAACAATCTACGTTATATAACGCAGGCCGCAGCAGCACTAAGGACATGTTCATTTACTTAGAGGCATCCATCATCAACCTGCGGTTTAATGTGATCTCTCCATTATTTGTTCCATCTTTTCCGTTGATCATCCTTCGAAAACGAAACTATCAACAGAGCTATCTTTTCCACTACACTGCTGCTGCGATTGCTCCTAAAAATGCCGGCATGCCATTTCAATGACGGCACCGGTTCAAACCCACTAATGGTGTGCACTGCAGAAGTATTCCACACAAAGAGTGCAAAATACGTGCATCAGATGAAACTTTTACAAAAAGCACCATTTGCTCACAGCGTTTCCATTTCCGCGACCAACTACAACAGTCAATCTCATGTCTCTGCTGCTCCAATACTGGCCTCACACTCGCAATACAACACTGAGATATACATAATTATATCACCAATCAATAGGAAGTTACAGATAATATATCATTAAATATCAGTGAATAGATCAATTATTCAGATAACCGACTGTGGCAAAATTGCAGGTGTAATAATAAATAAATAAACTCACATATGGGCGTGACACATCTTGCATGTACATTTATAAAAAAAATATTTTAATATAATGCATCGGAATTTTTTTACAAAATCATTCGCTACAAGGTATTGAACAACAGTTGAATATACAGTATAATTAAAGCAATACTGTACATTTTGGAGATATAATAACTAACACTAACATTCATGATTATATCTATATGTGAACAAAAAATCCAAGCCTTTGGCTGAATGCGAGGAAAATCCAGAAGAAATTTTTACATCGTAATAGAAAACCGCTTTCTTATGGCAACTTCTTAAAAGGGTAAATCCGAGCTTCTCTAAAGACATCTCTCTATCTCGCTCGCTGAGAAGAGAAACTAGGAAAACATCTACAACACTTACGTACTTAATTAGACACGGAGCTCTCATTGGAGAAGAGAGGAAATGACGTCAGTCAGGCAGACGAACCAGTAAACGAAAGTCAGTAATTGCAAAATGAATACGTAATGCCGCTTCCTCAATCTACATGCCTGGTTGAAATCGTCAGGTACTAAATTTAGTCATTTCCCTGACGTCAGAAAAAAAAAATTTCCAACAATAAGTCAAATAAATTGTTTACAGGCGAATGAAATCACGCAATTACTAACTATGATAAACACATTGTATGATTATTTACAACTAGGCAAACAAAATTAATATTTCTCTAAAATAACTACAAAGACCAACCGATTATTAACTAAAACGTTTTCCTCTCCAAGTTACACGCGTGTATTTCAACATGAGAGAAACTACAAAAAGTGAACTTTTACTACAGGTCTGCCACCGTTAAAAAAATGAAATACACCATCAAAATTAACCACTTTGAAGAGAAAAATAAGTATAATATATCAGTTAAACCACGAGTAGGCCGAAAATACCATTCGATTTTGCGTACAGGTGGGCTGGTTGCGCAAAATAGAACACTCACTGGAATACTCAAGACGACAAGAAAGGGCAGGAGAGGCAAGGACCATTGGAAACGTTGGGAAGCCATCTGGGAAGGCTGTCTCTAAGGGGAGGCAAAATCAGAACATCTGCTGGTGGCCCTCTCTCCCGAAACAGCTGCTCCATCTCGGCCTCAATGGACTCCGCATTCTCATTGCGAATCCGACGCCACACGGTAAATCTGCTATCTGCTATCGGCAAAGTTACAGTGAAACCTGTACACAAATAAGTGTATTTGGAAGTTTAGGTATACGATCTGTAGTTACATCCAGTTATCCAAATATATATGGATAAACTTAATTTACTAACTAAAAATTAACTTAAGGTTTATTACTGAATTATGAAATGTGAAAAAATATCTTCTTAGATATGCTGAGTAACGCTTAGTAATAAACTAGTTAGCGTAACCGTTGAGACCTATGCTATTTTCATTAAAGTTAAAGTTATATTTTCATTATCTAAATGCTTATGAGAACAGAATCTTAGAAAAGGTTACAGACTAGATTGCCTCGGAAATGTTAGTTGAGAAAAAACTATCTATAGTAGACTCTTATGAAAATCGGTTTTCCATACAATCAGGTTTGAGAAGTTTTCTCTATGAAATGACATTCAGTATCAATAAATTGCAGCTTATTTAACGGGTAGTAGCTTATACTGTACTTTCACGATAATAGTAACAGAAATTCCTCCAGCAATATTTAGAAAAATCAATAAAATTGTTGCAAATACTATGTAATGTGAACAAATGAAGGCATATGTATAAAAATGTTAATATGTACTGTATATCATATCAATTAAAAGTGCGCAATTATTAGTTTCATAGTCGGTTGCAGTGAGTCGTTCACAGACGCCTCCCTTTTAGCTTCCAGTTCAGCTTTGTCGAGCGAAATCGTCTGGAGAGCCTTCGTTAATGCTTTCAGCTTCTTTAACGCGTCTTGCGTCTGACTTTCATTCTCCAGCATTTCGGCCTCCATTCGTTTCCGTCTCTCATTAATCTAGATATTAATAGAATAAAAATACATTTATACATGGAATGAATTCGTTTTCGTCAAATACTAATTTCAGGTGGTAAATTGTTGTATTAAAGAAGTATATGATTGAGACAAAAATTTATATAAAATAAATATGAGCGTAAAAATGGTGTGACCTACTTATTTGTTCCACGTTTGCCAATTTGCTATCCTATCTGTTTCGTTCTTATGGCATCCTCCTCTGCTTTCTTTTATAAGACCTCTTCCTCAGCGGCTCGACACGCGTGCTCCTCCTCATTCTTTTTTTATTCGTAAATCCTCTTTGCATTTTACAAATGGGGATATACTTCAATATCTCATATAGCTTTTCAGTAGGAGGACGCTTTTTTGTGTATCAACTGGAAAATAGATATATTTCGCAAATAAAGCAAAGAAATTGGTTTCATAATTATTTCATACAAACTTACTAGGTAAACGATTTCGCTTGGTATTCATGTTCCAATCGCAGCTTTAACTTTTACCAATGTGGCGCTCGACGTCCGCGTTTCCATGGAATAGAGTGCATGCCTCTACTGCCAACTGATATAAGATATTGGAAAATGGCCATCATTCCCTTGTGAAGCGAGATTGTGCCACGACTTGGAGATCTCTTTCATCGACATTGATGCCGGCGCTAACTTTGACACATTCGAACCTCTGACTTTGAGTCATCTAGGAGAAGCACTGTCGGAAGCTTTTGAGCGGCGACATAGAGCGCATCAACTTCTTCGAAGGGACGTTTTACTGATAGAAAACTCAAGATTCTGAGAAATCTGTTGCCGAATCCTACAATAATACTTTTCATAAGTAAAAAGTTTGCAACAAAATATCTGGTGGAAAGAACGCGCCAGCTCTTCTACCACCCGGAAGAAATAGAGAGAAAATGAGGAGAACCTAGTGCAAATAAAAAAGAAGAAAAAAAACGCAGCACTCTACCTGCCGGAGCAGGACATACCCGCCACGAGAAGGCGGCTACATGGGGGCAGTTCCTCATCCAGGAAACGCAGCACTCGCCCTGCCGGAGCAGGACAACCCCGCCTCGAGAAGGCGGCTACATGGGGACAGTTCCTCATCCGGGAAACGCAGCAATCGCCCTGCCGGAGCAGGACAACCCCGCCTCGAGAAGGCGGCTACATGGGGGCAGTTCCCATCCAGGAAACGCAGCACTCTCCCTTCCGGAGCAGGACATACCCACCACGAGAAGGCGGCTGCATGGGGGCAGTTCCTCATCCAGGAAACGCAGCACTCTCCCTTCCGGAGAAGGACATATCCGCCACGAGAAGGCGGCTGCATGGGGCAGTTCCTCATCCAGGAAACAAAGCACTCTCCCTTCCGGAGCAGGACATACCCGCCACGAGAAGGCGGCTTTATGGGGTAGTTCCTCATCCAGGAAACGCAGTACACTCCCTGCCGGAGCAGGACAACCCCGCATCGAGAAGGCGGCTGCATGGAGGCAGTTCCTCATCCGGGAAACGCAGCACTCTCCCTGCCGGAGCAGGACATCCCCGCCACGAGAAGGCGGCTATATGGGGGCAGTTCCTCATCCAGGAAACGGAGTACTCTCCCTGCCGGAGCAGGACAACCCCGCCACGAGAAGGCGGCTGCATGGGGCAGTTCCTCATCCAGGAAACGGAGTACTCTCCCTGCCAGAGCAGGACAACCCCGCCACGAGAAGGCGGCTGTATGTGGGCCTGTTTGACGGGGTCTAAAATGTCGTCGAGTTGCTTAATAACGTGAGCAACCGATTTATAACGTCTATAGAATCGAGGTCAGTTAGAAAGAGAGCAATCATGAATGTGTTTAGATAGAAAGCACAATACTATTGCCACCTATTTAAGGCTATGTGCAACGTATGGATCCATACAGTTTGTCACATTGCAAGTACTGAGTTATGCCAGTCCACGTCACACTACACCCCTTTCATTGAATATTTTGTATCCGATAATGAAATTCCATACTCTAAATTGCAACAATTTTCAAATATTTTCTGTAATTTGCAATCAATTAAAATATACTCGTTCTAAAACTGCCAATAACTTTAATACTTGGATTATTACTTAATGCATTTATACTAAATCGATACATCAGACTTCGCAAACGTCCACATTAGAATAATCAAGATAGAAGACACCTTCTGTTCCCATACTTCTGAATCTTAAAGCGCTAAAGTTTTCTCTACAGAGTTATAGTCTCCTACCTTCATTTCATCACCGTAAGGACTCAGCGGTTCCGTCTGTTGTTCTGGCGGCGGGTTGGATCGCAGTTGAGCTTCCTGGCCAATCTGCATCCATTTATGCGACTTTATTTTCGCAATTGAAGGTCGCTTCGAGGGAGCTCGAGTGAGCATACTGCGGATCAACTCTTCACATGCTGAATAGAGGAAAAGTGATGACTGGGAAGTTAGTTTGATGAGTCTCGTATATTTGATAATTTAGTCTTTTACATCATTTGCAATAAGTCACACTTTCCTATAAAATTCCTTTACTTGTTATTCGTTGATTACAACTTTAGGGACTAATATCATAAGGAGCTGGCCAAGCTGTTCAGATTGTGCCTTAAAACTGTAGAGTACCTGAATTTTGGAAGTAATCTCAGCTAATCATCCTACACAAGAAAGGCGATAAGAAAGAGTTGAAGAACTATACCGTCCAATCAGCCTACTGGCACATATCTACAAATATTCACCAAGATAATTACGAAGAGACAAGAGAGAAAGTTCGAGGAAAGCCAACCAAATGAACAGGCTGGATTTCGTAAACGTTTTAGCTCAATGGATCATATCCAGTCAATGCATCAATTAGAAGAGAAATGCAAGGAATATAATTTGCCTCTGTGCCTGATTTCTGTAGATTTTGAGAAAGCCTTTGATTCTATGGAAATAGACGCAATTCTCAAATCTCTCCTGAATCAGGGTATAGAACTTCATTATGTCCACATTCTAAAAAAACATTTACACAAACTGCTTCTCAATTATAACACTTAATGATGGAAAGATTAAATTCAGTATTAAAGATGTCAGGCAAGGAGATACATCTCTCCTAAACTATTCACATCCTGTCTAGAACATGTGTTCAGAAACATTGATTGGGAAAAGAGGGGAATAAATATTGACGGCGAATATATAAACAACCTCAAGCTTGCAGACGATATAGTACTAATAGAAAATGACTTACAAGCAGCAGAAGTTATGTTGAATGAGCTTAACATAGAGGCAAAAATGTGGATTAAAAATCAACCAAGCAAAGATTAAGACAAAAGTAATGCACAACAATAAAGTGAATATATTTAAGATTGCCGCGGGGCATTTCCTACCAATCTCATTCTAAATTTAAAATTTGGGCTTGCGCGGCGTATATGGCACTATTTGGTATTATATGAAGGCTGGGAACATGCTCTATTCGACGAAAACTCAAGAATTGACAGTACATGTAGTTATCTGGCTAAAATACACTTTATAGAAAAACAGCGACATAGGCACACCAGTTGACATTCTACCAATGTAAATAAACTTTAAAAGAAACTACAAATTGCGCACTCGCAAAAATAAAATTAAACATTTCCCCACGATATTACAGTACCGTGCAAATTAATTCGTCACCGCAGTTTCCGCATCAGTCTACCTGCAGATGTACAGAGTGAGATCGATCATGTGATAGTGTTGGTGTGTACTGCGTGTGTAAGACTCATCATTTGTTAACCTAACCCTCTCTCTCCCTCAAGGCAGAAGTCACAAAGTGAAGCATAGAGCAGAGTAATTGCTGAGCTGTGTTCACGTGAGTTTGAATTCGGTGGTAGTGTCATTATCACAATACTACCGTTCTCATCACTGTGACACTCCATGGATGTCGATATCAAAATTCGCCAAATGACAATCACTCGTCACCAAAATGGGCTTAACAAATCTGAAATCGCTCAGTCGGTTATCCTGCCACGCACTACAGTCAATAGTATCATATACTGCTTCCAGACTACCGGAAGCATCATAGTTCAACGTAGTGGGAGATGTGGCAGAGGCCGCTGCCTCTCAGTGCAAACTTCTCTGCTATACTGTATCGGACAGCAATCGAAACTCTAACACTGACAGAGCAAGGCAGATTCAACACTCTGATGGTGTGCCAGCTGCCAACGTGAGCGTGCACACTGTAAAACTTTATCTTAGAGGTTCTGGGCTTGTGAGCTACCGTCCTGTGGAAGCTCCAGCTCTTACGGTTGCCGAAAGTAGACGAGGCTCAACTGGGACACGCCGCAGTGGTGCGTTGTGTTCTCGCCGAAACGGCAATGGAAGTCGCCGGGGCAGAGGAGCACCCATCCGCGACAGCCACACCATCCCACGCCTCACATTCGCCCTGGCTTCACCAACAGCACAGGACCTGGAGATTTGATGCCACTGCGGCAACAGTTTCAGTCTGCAGAGTGGTATTTTCAGCCCGACAATGTCTCAGCCCACGCGGCACTTCTCACCCGGGACTTCCTCAACCAGTATGGTATCCCGGTGATCGACTGGCCACCGTACAGCCCGGACCTCAATGTCTTCGAAAATCTGTGGGCTATTCTCAAGAAAAATGTCTATACAGGTCCCACCACAGAGTACCAGCACTTGATCGAGCGCTCTCTGCACATCTGGAGGACTGATGTAAAGATAGCGGGGACATGTGCGCGTCTCTACTAGTCTATAGTGAACCGGGTGCATACTTGCAGGAATGGTTTCACTGGCTACTGAACAATTTCATCGTCCTTCTATATGTTGATCAAGACTTCAAATGCAATTTTATATGGAAATATAACGTTATTTAATTATCACTTTTGAATATTATTCTTCAGGCATCTAAAGAAGTAATGTAAAATGTTAGGGTGACGAACTAATTTTCACGGTACTGTACATGTAAAGAAAGAGGAGGGTATTGTCTAAGCGATATCAGTTGCGGAATTTCAATATCATTCAAAGAACGTGAAACGATTTAGTTTCAATACTTTTGCATTGCATATAACTTTTTTACAATTCTCTTGGTAAATATAAAATTTGCGTGCGCGCAGTCATTGCTCGATATATTCACACAATTTTATATCAACTGAATATAAAAGCATTATCTACTTTAAATTAATCGTGAATATCTGTTAAAATACATCAGATTATGGATTAAAAAGTAGCCTTTTATTCAACTTGTCGGCGTCGGTGTGTGTGTGTGCAAATTCTCAGACACGTCATTGTGTCTTATATAGCTCGCCGTCACTTGCTACAGTTGCAGACACGTCATTGCGTCTTATATAGCTCGCCGTCACTTTCTATAGTTGCAGACACGTCATTGCGTCGTATATAGCTCGCCGTCACTTGCTACAGTTGCAGACACGTCATTGCGTCTTATATAACTCGCCGTCACTTGCTATAGTTGCAGACACGTCATTGCGTCTTATATAGTTCGCCGTCACTTTCTATAGTTGCAGACACGTCATTGCGTCTTATATAGTTCGCCGTCACTTGCTATAGTTGCAGACACGTCATTGCGTCTTATATAGTTCGCCGTCACTTGCTATAGTTGGAGACACGTCATTGCGTCTTATATAGCTCGCCGTGTCACCAGTAAACGCTATATAATAATCATCATTTATTTCGGCAACTGATAATTGCATGATACAAAGAACCAAAAGCAGTATAACCGATTTACAAAAATAGAAATGTCCTCTAAGCAGGAGCGCGAATTGAGTTCTCTTATCTAGTCGTTACGCCTACACTTATTAAATTTTTAGTTTAATTTAATAATACGTTTAAACTGTTCATAAATATTAATTTATTGTGTCATTAAATGTTTTTTATAAATAATAGTTTGCAATTAATTCAGAAAGTATGCCAGTAAATTTTCTTTTCAGGTGATCTCAGTTCACTTAAATCAAATGTCAATTAATTCATGAGCTGGTCTAATACTCAAATTATATACTGAAATAAAAATCCGATAATATCAAATTGCAAATTTTTGTTGTGTTCTCTTTCGTTACCTTAGACAAGTAGAAACACGGTTCGGTTATATAGTGCACGGTCATCTGTGTAGCTTTATTTACATTGTTCAACTAATTTCACAAACTGTTGGAACTAATTTTTTTTATATATTTTACCTTGAACGTTTTCGTATTAATTCCATTTTCAAAGTTGCTATTTATAATACTTGCATTTGTACATGTACACTGAACGAATTCAACTTTATTTACTACATAGAACTCAAAGCGATCTGAAGGAACAAGAAGAACGCACCTTAGTACAGGCTATGGTGCATGGAGAAAGTACGCCCGAATGATTAAAAATTATTCTGGTTCTCATTTCAGGGTAACGTTGTCTTAGAACTGCTTAACAGTTATATGCAGTACTGTATGTATAAAATAGCTGTTTACAGGAGATTAATGCATGCAAGTATAGAGAGAATGTACTTACCGTCCGACAGCCAATATGGGATGCGAAACCAGCCCACCAAAACTTGATCTCTTAACCGAGGCAAGGTCTGCTCGTCGAAAGGAAGTGCCCCACACACCAGTACGTAGAGCACAACTCCCAAGCTCTGCACCGACAGATAGTCATTTTACTAAACAAGTTAATTTAAATTTGAATAAACATCAGTATACATGACGAAATCATATTTAAAACGGAATCTATTTCCTTGGAACATGTTTCGACGAATACCATACTTTTGATTGTTTAATATAAGAAGGGTAAGCTGCTCTCTTTTCAGTCTATATACTGTATAGAGTGTAAAGCATAAGAAAAATTGGCAGTCGCTAAACTGAACATGCCCGCTTCAATTTCTTATGTCAGCTTCTTCAATTTGCGCTCTGATAAGTATTAAAGAACCACCCTTTCACTCTGACGGTTCAGATAAAATAAAACGGTTTAAATGATTAATCCTGTAGCTTAAAGCAGTTTATTTGACGTCACTCGCTAATATTATCAACATGCAATCTGCCTAATACAGTACTTAGTATAAAATATAAACGAATAAATAATAGACCTGATCAAGAGGAAGAAACGACAAAATAAAAAGGTTTCCACATATAGAGATGGAAGATGGACGCATCACAGAGAACAAGAGATCGGGCTTATGAAGAAGACAAAATCGAAGGCAAGCCCTACAAAGGACTAGAAGAACTTTCTGACAAAGTACGAGAAGAGTTGAGACAGAGAAAGTCCATGAACCATGGATGAGAGGCGTCATCGTATAACTACCTAACGAAAGGCAACTTGTCAGTATATGGCATCAACTTCCAAGAAAGATTTATTCTGGAGTCCTGGTGGAGAGAATGAGACAGATAATTAGGAGATTTCTTGAGGAAGAGAAAGTTGCATTTCGAAGCGGTGGATGATTCCACTGCGTAACAATAATCGAATAATGACTCGAATGAAACTACTCACTCTATCTAGATCAACTAGATAGATTTTGAGAATACTTTGGACAGCACCCACCACCCTTCGCTCTGGAAGATTCTAGAAGCATGTGGATATCAACATCCTGAGTGGCATGTACAGGTGGTCAGACAAAGTAGATTATTTGATTGAAATCATTGAAGATATTGCTTTATTATGTACTCCTAATGAATCAGACTAGATACAATTTGATACGGGCTAAACATTACAAATCAAAGAGGTGTACAGCTAATTCTGCGATATACTGAACTGAACTTCATTAAACAAATCACGCCTTGGGACTACTGTAGTTTCATTTTTTATCAAAACATTGTGGTCGGTGGTATACTCTAGTGCGTTCCAAAGGATTAAACACTTACTAGAAGCAACAGATATACGACATGCCCGGTATTCACATAAGATGTTTAGGGCGAATTAGTTTTGCCTCAGCTCATATCGAGGGTAGCAGAATTTATTAAAACCCAGTGAAATTCAACCATTTTGCTGTCTGGGTTTCTTATACAATTAGAATAAGCGGCATTGCAATATTTTCTTTTAAAAATACTACAAAACGAAATAAAGCCGCCGAAATTAACAAAATGACAAAAGTGCGATAATTAATCTTCAGGGTAGCCAGCGAGTGCTTCAGACAAACGTCACAACACTCTTCCGCAAATATGAACAACGATCCATCTGATGGCATTCGATGACGTCAATGGATGGATGGAGAGCGAGCGAGAAGGAGCGAGAGAAGAGGAGACTAACACACTACTAGACGCGCATTTGTCGCCTCTACTGAGTGTATTTCATTCACTCCCCCATCGTTATAGGGGCATCTTTACTCGACTGATAAAAAAGTATTTTTATACGAAACAAATCCTATAGGTCCACGAGAGAAGCAATATGAAAAATCGACCAATAGAGAATGTCTTTAGAAAGCCAGAACTAAAAATGTTATCGATAGGGTTGGGATATTTCAAAAAAAGAATCGACTTCGCAAATCAAAATTGAAAACTGCGCCATGCGTAGAGCTACTTGTTTAAACAGACGCATAAATGAATTACTTCTGTATATATGAAATTATTCAAATAATACTATTTTCAGTATACAGATGTCCTGCACTGTTTTTCGAATTGAAGTGTTTAAATTTTGTGCGCCTATTGAAAATTAAACAGTAGTTTTATTATTGCATGTTACATGCTTGCAAAACCGTACAGAGCTCTAAGGTCTGCGCCTAATGCGACAGCAAAATTGAAAAATATTCTATGCCTGTTTAGATACGGAGCAATTAATAATTTTGTCTAAAACAATCATACTGAAGGCAGAGTTATGCAGATATTTTCGCCCTTCGCCTGAGCCAGGCGACTTTATGGAATAACATTCCCAGGGTTCCCCCGCTTTTTTCAGAATCAAATTCCCTGATTTTCCTCCGAATTTTCCCTGATATTTATATATACTAAATAAGTGCATATTAGGTTTCCCAAAGGAATAAAAAAAAATACCAACAGATAATGCTATATAAGTACAGAAATAAATATTGCATACTTTCTTGAGCGAGCGAAATCTTTTTTACTTTCTTTAGATAAGTGTAAAATTTATATTACAAAAATGAAAAATAAAACCATTTAGTTTTCCCTGATTTTTTAAAAAATAATGAAATTCCCTGATAACTCCTATTTTCATTTTCCCAAGACTTCATTGACAGATTGGTGAACTCCACAGGTCTGGCGATGCCTCTCACCTGCAAGGCCGCCAAGGTAGGACACACAGTTTTAGAGGTAACCTTCTACTCTTGAGCGTATCTCAGTCGAGAAAGCGAGGTCAATTGTATTTTGTGTTGTTGACTATTGATTGTGCTAATGAAGCTGATGGTGTTACAACAAAATTCACGAACTTCGACAGAGAAGGTATATTTGTGTTACAAGTATAATTCTAAGTGAAGTAGTGCTTAACCCTATCCTACTCGGGCTATTTGACGCACTTAGAAACCAAAAAATACAAATATGTTTATTCAAACTGAAATCTTCTAAAGAAATTACAAAAATGGTCTTAAAAGTTGCGGAACATAATAATATGAAAAGTCCGTGGACCTCATGTCGCTGCGTCTTTTATTTAAAAAAAACGGCAGTAAACACGAAAGAGCGCGAGCCGATTCCCCTCCCCAACCAGAGTATATGATAGGGTTAAGTCACACACACTTCGTCAGAGGGAAATTAAAGAGATTCATTTTACGGCAAAACAGCAACAATGATAATAATAATAATATTATTAATAATTGTCATTACTTTCTTTCAATAGGTCAAAATAGATTTTCCAGAATCGGCACCGAAATACTGTATGGCCGAATGACCCTACAAAGGAAGTCCTGAGACACGCAGACGTTGTGTTCGCTATAGCATCTGCGGGACATCTACACAGACACATCGACAGAGGCAGAAGGAGAGAAATTGCGAGAGCCTGAGAACTCTGCAGCATGACAACACAGCGCCGAACACCGCAGCTACAAATGCCTTCTCGAAAGGCTAATTCACAGAAGACGACGAGTTACCAGCGTCAAGAATTCTCGATCTCGCTCTTCTCTTCATTTCTCTATCCCTGCTGACGTCAATATTTTCAGTTTCGAAAGATGGACTTTTATACAGACATTTCTCACTGTAATATGCCTGCAACATTAATTAATTGCTAACAGGAAACAAAAACTGAATAGAAATTTAGAACGAAAATATTATTATATAAAAATGGTAGGCCTATTATAAAAGAGACATCATTTAATCTGAACTTTTTCAGTCAAAGCATTCGTATTTAACCAACCATGTCTAAACATATGTAAGTGTACATTTATTATTATTGATTTTTTGTTGGTACAAAGGGCAAATATTGGCATAAATATGCACTTACATACTGCCTAAATGTTGGACGATAAGCCCTTTTTAAATACAGATAAAGAATAGGGGAGCACACAACATTATCAGGTAGGGAATTCCAAAGGGGAAAGAAATACTTTCTAGAGTTACACCGAGCAATATCCTAAGAATGACCTGAATTTGACTTTTGTTAACCAATAATTTTTCATTCATTCATTATCACAAACATTTGTGGCACAAGAGTACAAATAAAAAATGACACAAGGAAAACACCTATTATTAGACAGAAAAATTGACCCTCTTTCATATTTTTGTTATTAAGAGTTGTGTTTCAACTTTTACGTAAATAGCTTCCTTGTAGTGTATTACCGACTTCAAAAACATTTCCAACTAAATTTGGATATTAGTACGCACACGATATAATTTAGAGATATTTATATTAAACCAACATTGACTCTGCGGATATACACTGAATCTGTAGTGTTAAAGTTATATAAATTAAGCTCCACCGCTTTAATCAAATTTGTGAATTTTTGCAATATATTCTATATACGAAATGAGTTCTGTGCGCACACAAAAGAAGTATACCCAGGTTGATTTAAATTTCTCCGTTAGTTATCTCATCCTGCGTCGTCCACTGTTGACGCCAAATCAGTTTAATATTCCCGACCAACAGCAAATTGGTTAACTATGTGTTACTTTTCCTATCTGGTGATGTTTCATCTATAATATGGGAAAAGCTCTCTCCTTTCTCCCTGGCGGTCATCCCTTCGCAATAAACTCTTCGACAGACAGATCCCCAATATTTCACCTGGTGAACTTCTCCTTCCCCGTTCTACCCGTTGCGAACTTTCGCGCCTTCGCTGCAA
>JAUYWV010167810.1:0-18040 GCA_032274565.1 Nematoplana nigrocapitula
CCATGTGCAACGTCGCGATTTCTTGTGATTGAACAAAGTATTAGCAACAACTAGGTCATTCAGCTCTGCGAACTCTAATAGTCGTAGACCTCTCTCATTGCATTTCCCAAGTCCAAACTTTCCTACTGTCCCTGCCCAATTGTCATAGGCATCAGTGCCAATCTTTGCATTCCAGTCTCCCAAGACAATCAGTATATCTTCTTTCGGAGCTTTTTCGATGGTGTTTTCCAATTTCTCATAGAACTGCTCGACCTCTTCTTCTGAATAATCTGTAGTTGGAGCATAAACCTGGATTATGGACATCTTACACGGAGCGGCGTTTACCCTGATATAGATTATTCTGCTGGAAACAGGCTCACAGTGTAAGACACAGTTGATGTAATCTTTATGAACCATGAATCCTACACCATGCACATGATTTACTTCCTCACCGCTGTACCACAACTTGTGCCCTTCATCAGAGTATGCCTCGCCAACTTGAGTCCGTCTGACTTCTGACAAACCGATGATGTTCCATCTGTACTTGTCTAGTTCAATTGCAAGTTCACTAAGTTTCCCTTTTGAAGACAAGGTTCTTACGTTCCATGTTCCGATGGTGCAATCATTTTTTGCGATTTTCAAATGTTTATGACCAGCAGTATCCAACTTGTCACTGCTACCCTGTTGGCCAATAGTAGACAGCGCGGCCGTTGTTGACCCGGGTCACGACCGATCCGGTATGTTATGTGTTTTACGGGTGTGTCTCATGAGCTTAAAGCGCATATCAGATTCGTTTCCTATGGGCCTCTTCAGTGTAGCGGTCAGAACAGTCTTCGAAGAAAGGAGAACGGGAAGATGTGCTATGTTACTTTTTTTAGTTCCCCACACCGTTTAGTGACAGCGTCATATATTTTATGAGCATGAATTTTCTGAAATTTTCATTTACAGCCCCATGCAGTCGCTTTCTCCAGCCGAGGTGTCCTGCTCGAACAGGCAGAGTGCTGCATATCCTAAGGCCTATGATTTCTCCCCCTCTTCTTTTTCTCTTCTCTCTTTCTCTCTTCCTCTTCTTCTTTTTCTTT
Source organism: Nematoplana nigrocapitula (assembly GCA_032274565.1). Taxonomy (NCBI): domain Eukaryota; kingdom Metazoa; phylum Platyhelminthes; order Proseriata; family Nematoplanidae; genus Nematoplana; species Nematoplana nigrocapitula. The sequence goes on from JAUYWV010167810.1 coordinate 1,062, forward strand.
CTTTTCACTCTCTCTCCCTCACCATTTCCTCACTCTTTTCTTTAAGCCTCTCTATCTCCCTTTCCTTCTCTCTTTCATTAATAAGATCGGGGCACTCACGTTCCCCCTGTCCGGGAATTACAACAGCAAGGGGGCAGAGCTGTGAGCTGCCATCAGAGCTGCCGAGAGGTCATGTATGTAACAACAGCCACAATAATGTCATTTTCGAATGGCTTTGTTGAGTTTCACTCAAGTAAATCAATATTGTTTTGTATGCTTCTCATATGAGGTGGTTGGGAAACGAAATCAACATAGAATTCAAATGATAATACCTAGCTATCGTGTCATTCTTGTTCTCCCGTTTCTCTTAAGAAAAAATCTCTTACAAGACTTTCTTTCAGGAAACTTTATAATCGCACACATCTCCACACTATTCTGGTTCTGACAACACCACACGGAATTTCGTTGACTCACACACTTAGGAACTATTGACCTTCAGCCAGCAAGAACCCTAATCAGAATAAAAAGCAGGAGTCTCTTTTCTGCGGGGACCCCATCTATCTTCCTGTCTGCCTATATGCTATTTCAGTCTATATGGAAACCAGCGTAATGAACCTTCAAAAGCAGATGGTTCGTGAGAGCAGAATAATACGCTATTCACAAAGTCAATAGAATCGTGCGCATCGAGCAGAAAGCGGTTAGAAGCTGATCAACCAACACCACTACCACAGCACAGAAATGAAAATGCTACATTAGATTTAAATGAGAAAATAATTGTAGAGTTATAGATCTGGCGAATTCTGCTCATACATTATACGGAAGTGTTGCACTGAAAATGAGCTCAGTCGAATCCAGTGTCAATAATTTGTAACAAAAAACGCTAAATTGTCTCTGTCTGAGTCACTCATACCGAGACAATACACACAGATATTCTTCAGCAAAGTGATCGAGGAAATGACGCATTTTTCGAAGAATGTATATAATAAATGCGCGCAACTATGTCTTGGCAGCCTTGCACCCAAATTGGAAGAAAAGGGGTACTTGTTAAGGAAAAGAAGTAAGGAGTTTCTGATGTGCGGTAGATTCGTTCTGGGGGGGGGGAGAATTCGTACTACGCATCTGCAAGCACTCATGCAGTTTACTGATGACTTAGCTCCGTTGGAAACGACTTGAAAGACGCTGTCACCCGTACATATTCAAATACACAAAACCAAACCACTACAATCATAGAAATCGACTCCACACCATAAGGAGGAACTCTATGGCAAAGTCAGTACTCAAAATCAGCAGGCGGCGATGAATCAGCCAGTCGAGTGCAGCGGGTGAGACAGGTGCTGCAAAAATGCATTATGTATTCATCACTGGACGAGGGTACAGTGACATCTCTCATCTACTGTATTATCAACAACTTCGACCCTGTGAGGGGGAGAAACAGGGCTTTCTCTATATCCACTCATACGACGGTTGAATTGAGTCGGTGTAAAATTTATTGCTATCAGAGTACGGATTATCTATTTCTGTTCTTTCAATATACTGGACCCTTGTAGTAGCAGCTTGCGTTTAATATGAATTAACATTAATGGATTTGTTTCGTTGAAGTGAGATATACCATTTATTCCCAATTGAGACTGAAACTGGCAGGTCTACTTGCATTGACAGACAGCTGAAAAAGCAGACCAAAAAACTCAGTTACCTCACACAGAGTAGGGTCGCAGGAAAGATGTGCGGAGATGCAAAATTTGTCGCCCAAGGGGCACTTGTAGCTTCGAGGCTACGGCCGTGTTTGCATGCCCCTGCAAGACTCCCAATCCGTGCAGTCTATTTACACATGGGGATGGGATCCCCATGCGCCCGTGTAGTTTGCTGATCCTTACTGGTGTAATCTCTTCATGAGATACCAGCTTAGGGCAGATAACTCTCACCGCGTCAAGGTGACATCGGACGACTTGAGGACAACTTTGACGGGTCCCACGGAAGACGTGACTGGTCGCAACCGTAATTAGGATCGCTGAGATAATGTAGAAAAAATAATAATGCGTGATAGGCAGAAAGCAATGTGTAATTGACCGGTTTCGATCTTAGATCTTTCTCAACATTTTTTACAACACCAAAACTTATAAAGCAGTACCAACGAAATGTTTGAGCGAAGTGAATTAGATTCAAAGACAGATGAGAAGTTGAAGATTTATAGATTAAGAGTGAAAAGATGATAAGATTATGAAGCAGAATTTAACGGTTTGGGGCAATTATTATCTTTTCTACATGACTATCCATGTACGATTTGTTTTCCAAATATTCCATTAGAATTATATAGTGCTCTCTCGAGAGGTGTAGAAATGCACACATCATTTGTCAAGTTGTCTAGAATACTTACTGTAAAAGATCAAAATCCCACAAACAGGCTACATTTCAGCGGATATAAATCATCGCAGATTTTTGTGCATGGAGAGGCGAGTTTAATTATGAGGGTGTGCCAAGTAGGCACAACTAAAGAGCATCATACAGGGACATCTGCCTCAACAACTATGTAATAGGCTGTCAAAAATTGACAGTAGCATTCCTAAGAAATTTTAAACATTTACGACGTAAATCCCAAATGAAGTACAGATCTGTTTGCGCTTAGCGCTTGCAGTCGAAAATTTGATAGCGCAAATGACACCTTTGCGTCCAAATTGCTGCCAAATTTGAAAGTTAAACTGGCTGTGCTTTCAGTTCAGTCATTTATCAATCGGAACAAGGGTAGAATTTCGTCGTTTTAGTTAATCGTTATAGTCCAGGCAAGTTTCTTAAAATCCTATTCGTTATTATAGATGAACTGTGAATACTGCCATAATTAAGTTATCATCTCAAGGCAATGTGGTGTATAGAATTTGCATGCATATATTGTACGATGGCAATTTATTACTCACCTATATGGGGCACAGTCAAAAGCGTTTCAAAAGTTTAACTGGGAGAGCATTACAATGAAGAAAGTAAGCTCTTGTTGGCGAGCGTAAAAATGTGTCTGTACTGCTAAAAGACAATTTGAAGAGAGAAACACTTAACACATTTGTTTTCCTTCAACTCAAGCAGATCTCAGCCAATGCTGTTGAAACATGAATAAATGAGTCAGAATTCTGGGAATTTGGTCAGGCGGTTTTATAGTCTGACCGCTTTTGTTCGATGAGACTGAAAAGCCAGTCCTTCCTCAATATGCTACAGAACTATGTGTTACCGGTGTTCCGAGAAATGGAGGCGTTCAAAATATGTAGATCTTTATAGTTTGGAAACAAGATGGCGCGCACCTCATTGGTATATTGGATCAGAAGTTCTACTAAATGCCCAGATTTCGGGCCATCACGCTCGCCAGACCTCAGAGCGTGTATTCTTTGGATCTGGGGCCATGTATAACAGTTGGTGTGCCAGCATGCCTCAAAACATCGATAATTTCAAGGTGAAAAGTTGTACTGTGCTTGCTAAATTGACTATGACACCTGTATCCGTGCCAAAGTCAATTTTCATTGTTGTGCTAGGTTGCAAAAGGAAGGATTACACTACGTGTTTTGATTTCTTTGTATTGAATAAATTGTCCTTAAAAACACAGCCATTTTGTTCATTTAGTAGAAGTCATAAAAATCCACTCGATTTTATTGGTTAATATGTCAAATACATTCTGCAATATCTGACTTTCATTTATTCAAGTTCAGCAGCATTAGTGTTGTGCCACAGTGCCGGTGTGCTATTTTAGTTAAGTGATCTATTGATTTTTCTGTTATTTGAACTGTGTTCGTTAGCGTTCGATAGATAGCGCTGCAGCGTGGTGGAATTTGTCATAAAATAAAATTGGTTTCAGCGAAGAGCTAACTGTTGATTCTCGAGTTACAGGGCCCTAACAATTGGGGGCTCAACTGGGATATTTGGGAAGGTGTGAACTAGTACCTGCTGCTCTCTCGTGGAGAAGATACGTGACTCGTGGAGAAGAGAGGTGGCTCATGCAGAAAATACGAGACTCGTGGAGAAGATACGTGACTCATAGAGAAGAGACGTGACTCATGTAGAAGAGACGTGACTCGTCGAAATATACGTGAGTCGCCGAGAAGATACGTGAGTCGTGAAGAAGATACGTGAGTCGTTGAGAAGATAAGTGAGTCGTGGAAAAGATACGTGACTCGTGGAAAAGATACGTGAGTCGTGAAGAAGATACGTAAGTCGTTGAGAAGATACGTGACTCGTGGAGCAGATACGTGACTCGTGGAGAAGGGTTTAGGATCTAGTGAAAATTGTGTTGTTCTTATTGGACGGTGGGTTTGTGTAACTATTTGGTGAAATTTGTCATAAGAGAAAACTGGTTTCAGCGAAGGACTATAGGTGTTGATTCTCTTTTGAGTTACCGGGCCGTAACTATCAGCTAAAATCTGCCTGATTTGAGGCAAAATAAAAAATGCAAGTTACTTTTGGACACCCTGTATAGATGTATATGACTGAACTGAAATAGATAATCAAGGGCAAAACGAGGCAAAATTCCATCAGACAAGAGTGAAAAATATTAGCAAAACAAACGTGTCTGTAACTACAATATAGTAAGATATTATAAATATGGGGCCTTAATTTCATTCAAAAGAAATGGAGGTGCATTAGAAAACGTTTTGTTTAGTCTTTCTCTAACGCATAACCGACAGCTTAATTACTATAATGTAGTGAGCCGCTGAAAAATCGATTTTCACTTATTCTTATGTACAGTACATGTTTGTTAAATTTTCAATTGTTAAAAATCCATCCAAGTAAATGAAGTGAACATGCTAATTATCCATTTCTCTTCATATGGTAAACCACGTGTGCTGTGAATGAAATACAGTTGTCATGAGATTGGGGTGGATGTTCTAAAAATACATTACAATGTTGCATGCCGTAATTGTTGTTTTTGTTCTGTTGGTTCAGACATCCAATTAACAAGCTTTGTAAATACATAAGAATTATTGATTGCTCTTTAAAATACAGTTTGGCATACGGATGCGATCGAGAGATCGTAATATATATATATATAAACACTCCGACAGTTTGAGTGCACTAAGGTCAAGTGGTTCAGTGTAGGTGTCCCAAACATGATAAAGCGTGATATGCTTAATGGAATACAGTGCTTGCATGTCTAGTCATTCTACGTACTATGTGATTCACATAAGTTGCGCTATCCACGGTCATCAAAAAAATATGCACGCAAATTTGCGGTCTTATTCATGTCGGAATAACTACAGTACATTGATCTACGCTTAAATGAGCAGTGGAAAACGTGGTTACTCCGCCACCACTGACTGAAAGCTCCGATGGGTTTTGGATTTTCTTACAAACAAACGGACTTGGCCTCCCATCGACCACGCTGTTTTAATTCGGACAGCAAAAATCAATCCCTTTCTCACTATAAGTAAAGTTGTTCAAGTTCTTACAATCATAAACCATAACGTGTCGTCTTATAAACACACACAGAGTATTTGGCCTTGTGAGATAGTAAATCACTCGTGGCGAAAACATTCACTGGTCACCCGTGGCATAATGTACTATTCCGCCTCTCTAACGTTGGAATTCGTTAACGAATTATTTTCGTCTCACAATCGTTTGAATCGGAAATGGCAAAGTCAAATGCGTAATTCACTGTGCCAGGTAGGCAATTGCTAAACACAACTGGAAACACTATAACTGCATGGGAAACTACACGACAACAAAACTGCGAATAAGATCTACTTAAAATGAACATGCATTGATGTGTCAAATTTTAATTTTAATCAGATAGAGGAGCATGTTCATATGTCTATATAGATACAGTGCAGTGATTGCAATAAGGGTAGCACACGAGTATTGAGAAAAACCTAAAACATTTAAAATGAGAGTAAAAGTGCTCTAGAAAGGATTTTAAAAGTAATTTACCGTGCTTCATCGGTAAAACACCCTACAGATTATTACCTTAAACAATAATAAAGATACAGCTGACTGCACTTCATTCCCACAACAAATAAATAGCAGTATGCTCGCTACTCACCTAGGATCTGAATAGTTGACTTTGGACCTCTGCAACGACTCCTGTACAGCGGCCATTCCCTCACGGAAACGTTGCTGCATCCGGTGAGCGTACATGCTGATCCCGCCTTCGCTCATGTAGCCGCTGTTATCGGACAAATAACCACTTGAACGGAGCACATCGCCACTGTCGGACATGTAACCGGACATGTCCGGCGTGTCGGTTTCCGGTGAAGCTTTGTCCGGCACAACCTGACGTGTTACTCCATCGCCGGGCCCCTGAAGACAGCTCGAATTACGGCCCTGAAGAAAGCGACTACTCAGACTCAGCAGACGGTCAGCTTGGTTTGGCTCGCGACCGCCGCCGCCGACGTTGAGTAGTTTCAGATAGTTACTCGAAGCGGTGAACATGAGCGGGGCCATCGGCTTAATCAATGGTGGATCCTCCGCCGACTCCAGAGCGGATGACATGATCGTTGTTGGTTTGGTTGCGGACCCTGCCAGCGGCGGAGACTCTGATGTTAGGGTAACGTCGTTTTGGTCATTTGACGATGTCGCTGTCGCCAAAGTTCCCTGCTTCTCCGAAGTGGTGGTTGGCGTCGAAACGTTGATAGGTTGCACCTCTCTTTGTTTAACTGCCGTAAAGAGAGCTTTCGCCTTCTGTCGCTCGTGCTTGCCGGATTTACCTCCGCCAGTCGGAATGGACTGCTTTTTCTGCGATTCAGTTGGCTCCAGGTCTTCGCTGGCAGCAGTTATAACGGGTGCCGATATACCCTCAGGATAGGGCACATTGGCGACAGAGCTGAGTTTAGAGGAAACACGCGGGGGAGGAACGGGAACGGGCACTGGCGTCGGGGCTTTGGTGTCGGAAGGCGAGGCGGCGCAACTCTCCTTTGAACCGGTCGAAGAGGCGATTCCGCTGTCCCGAAAACGTTCACCACCGATACCGACGTTCTGCCGATGACGTCGCGAGGGCAAGCCGCTGGGGGGAATACCCGTAAGGGTCAGTGGTGTTTCGTAGGATGTCCGAGTGCCCGAAGTGCTCCGACTTTCACTTCTAGGTGAAGGCTTTGCGGGTATTTCTCCTAGGTTGGACGACGACGCATGTTGTACGCCGGAGTAGCCCGATTTGGGTGGAATACCGGTCGAGGTGTAGGCAGCCGGGTCTCTCAAATGACTCGATGCCGAACGATTGGCGTGCCGCGGAGGTGGGATGTGGTGCATCACTTTTGATTCGGAGCGCGACTCGCGAGCACGGGCTGCCCGCGCGAGTTGGGGGGATTCAACGCCACCTCCTCCGGGAAAACCAAACTTCGAAGTAGAGCTGGAATCGTGTTTCTGGTGGTGTCGGGGGGATATCGATTTGGAGGATTCATCACCACCGTAGGTAGTTTCCGCGTCGGTCGAAGAAGTAAATGTCTCTTTTTTATTCGCCGAACGGGATAAACCAGCGTTGCCGTTGCCGCCGGAGGAACGTTTCTGACGCAGTGATCCGACGATCGCTTCCTCGACAGTTTTGCGCGACAACGATTCTGAACCACCCGAAGGAGATTTGAGTCGGCTGGTCCCCACTTTGCTCCCGGACGAAGAGGAGGTTGACGAGGAGGATTTCTCAGTTTTCTCCCGATAGGTGCGGAATTTCTCCAGCATGGAGGACGACGAGGACGGTGAAGAAGACGTGCTGCCGTTGTTGTTGCCAGTCGGCGGTGCGGCGGGTATGCCCGATGGGGCTTTGGAACTGTTCGCATTGCGTTTGCTAATCGCTGACGGCCTGGGAAGCGATCCACCAGTAGGAGCTGGAATCCCCAAGCTCCTCTCTCCCGGTTCCCCCGGGGTGGACGCAGTCGAGGAGCTTGCGGATGGTTTGCCAGCACTACCAGCGCTACGGGGGATCGACCCGTTGAAGCGAACTGGGGCAGGTGAAGCGGACGGAAGACGACTACCTCCGCCGCCTGAGGAAGACTTCGAGTTAGGGGCTGTTGACGGCCGAGGAATGCCCCGCGAGCTGGGGGCCGGGATACTGGACGAGCCACTCATGGTGCTACTGCTCGGCGAGACAGAACGCGAGGAGCCTTGCGAAGTGACCCCGCTACGAGGTTGGCTCCCAGGGGCAGAACCTGAAAATGCATACCACCACAATGACAATAGGTTGACATAAATGGGAAACTTTTAAAAGAGTGAACTACTACTACCACACCTTTAAAAGATACTAATATAATAAGATTGATACTTTGGTATCATGTCAAGATTTGCTAAATTAGTTGAACTTTGTGACTCTATGGGATGCTCTTAATGATGCAGGAAAGTAGTAAGCAACTTTATCACGGATATTGTCAACACACTACAAAAAGAGATAATAGAAGGAGCATTAACACCTTTCCTTATTTTCTTCACACAGATGCACATAGGCAGACACATGAAGCAGCAAGGTCCAATGATGCGTCATCGTGTACTCCTTCGCTTCCTCCCGACAGAGACTTGCCTGCCTGTTTTCTTTAATTATTTTTATACAATAGATATTGAATAATTTAGTTACATTTATCAATGGTTCATACCAAATTTCGCATAGACAGATTCTTTCATAGAGATGCGATGACGCATTTAAAACTATAGTGCTGCCCAGAAAAGCATTTTACTACATAATTTCAATATATGCAATTTACCAATTGAACTTCATTCACACTGCAATAGTTCACTAATATCTTTGGCTTCATATTTACATATTAACAGCCTCAATTAATATATTTGAAAGGTATATAAGCTGTAGGAGAGATACTGATACTAGGCGACATTTAAGCGCTTCTCAAATTCGACATATAATGTTGAACTTTTGTTGGGTATACTATAAGTTTATTAAGCAGGACGTTTCGTCAACTAAAATTGTTTATCAATTTGGGTATGGCCAAATCTCTGCACAAACTAGATTTTAAAAAGATTATAAAAAACGACAAGAATTCTACCGGCAAGTTTCACTAAAACTGCATTTCTTTAGGATCTCAACACAGCCGCGCTTCGTTGTGACAACTATTTGGAAATAAATGCAAATATTTTCTTTTAGAGTGTCTTTTTCTACTAGATGTGCGATTTTTCCAAAAGCAACCTTAAATAAAATCTTATCTCGAAAAAATAGATTTCTGAGCGTCGTCTTCACTCATCTATTTGATAAACGTCACTCAATTCCACACAACAGTTCATTGTATTTTATGTTCCACCTTTGCTTTAATTTCATTTCAAAGCAAATGTGGAAATCTTTTCAAAACGCATTATGCATGGGAAGTGTATATAGAGGTGAACGAGGTCTTATTTTCTGTTGAACGTAATTAGCAGGAGATCCCACAAGGAGACATTTGAAAATGACGCTGTATCGGACATCTTACAAAGTTTATTTTTTATACCCATGCTATATAGGATGAGACTGGGCAAGACTATACTGAGTGCCGTCCATATAGATCATGAACAAACGCTGGCCTTCTGCATACACGCACGGGCGGTAATGCTAGAACTGTGCAGTATACTGGTGCAGCGAGCAATTTTTAGACAAACAAAGTCATACAGTCATAACAGCCAGAACAACGATAAAACAAACACAACACCATTTCCATCAGTCATAACACAAGAAGACTGCAGTGCCTACACAGAGCGGAAGGAAGAGCAGCTGTGAGGCTACCAAACAACTATACCAGCATAGATGGGGACGTAGCATCTTTCGCAATTTTCACACAACATAAACCGTTTCAACCACCAAAGATCATCATATGTGAGTATATATATGCAGGCTAAGCATAAACATATAAAAAATTAAGGTCCGGAACAATTGAATAAGTTAGAACCATTTTATATCTGACTAAAATAGGAACTATAGCGATATGCTATACTGTTTTTTTCGTAGACTGAAAATGCAAACACTCTAAACTAAACAACATTTAATCGTTTAACAAAAATCACGAGAAAATATTTCACATTTTATTGATTACTAAGTTAATTCGAACCGGTTTGATCGAGATATTTGGAAAACAAAATTTATCAATTATTAACAAACAATTACTGCACAGAACTAAAATGATCGGCTCTACATCTTAGTAGAATATAATTTTAGCTTGAAAGTGTATAACAGTGATTTATAAACACTTCATTCGTGCAATAGAAACGTGGAAAATGGCGGTACTTGATTATATACTGGGATAAGTCAAATTACAAGCTGTAAAAAGTCTATTACAGACATTACACTTATATTACGGTAATTTCCGTCAATTTTCGACAGGTAAAGTCCCTTTCTCAACCGGTGTTGCGCTTGCGAACTTCATTGGACCAATATTGGTAGTGGTTTTACATTCCCACTAGCCCATGTATGCTTTTCGAAAGAAAACGCCCCGATTTGACAGAAAACAGATTATATATGATAAATAATGAATCCATCAAGATTTATAGGAAGACGGATTTCTCAAACTGCACACTCAGTGGAAAAACGAAGCAGTTTGTATAACTGGGCTCATTGCAATTACAACGGATCGTAGCCCCTCAAATAGCGTTTGACGAGAGCTTCTTTTTCTTGCCGCTAAGCGGCCGCTCAGATGCAAAAAATGACAATTTGGAAGAGCACAAAGACAATTTCACAAAACTGAAGGTCCGGCTCCTTGGTATAACGTTGTTTGCCATATAACGACCTATGCAGTGGTGTATTGGGGCCGGAACGCGTTCCTATACACTATTGTAGAAGAAAGTTAGACTAGAGAAAAATAATGGCCTTATAGCGTACATGGCGCCCCCTGGACCTAGAAAGGCGACGATAGAAAATAGCCACTGACAGTTGTTTCCCCGTGTGCACCCAGCTTGCCTGGATGGAAATATCGCTCAGCCGCCTAATGCGTAGACAAATATTAAAAAAATATATTAAAATGCTATCCGTGATGTGCATGCAGTAAATCACTTCCAGCGTTTCGTTCAGAAACTGTATTGCGTTTACAGTATGTCTCCGAAAAACATGCGTGCACTAGAGGAATGCTCCAAAGTCCTTATCAATCAAGTTTTAAAAATTGGCAAGACTTTTCTGTACGTTGGGTGGCAAGCTCTTGTAGGACTGACTATTCTCTCTGGTATAATTTTGAAGCATTATATGATCATTTCAGGGCAGCAGCTGAAACAGAACCCGCGACTCTAAAGATAAGAATTCCTTTCGTGGTTTATCTGTTAAACTGGCTTCTCCTGAATTCCTTATGGTTTTGTCTGTCATGTACGATACGTTGTTTGAACTCTCTGAATTGTCAGAAATGCTCCAAGATCGAAATACGACTATTGACAGAACTGACAAAATGATCCATCGTACTGTCCAACGTTTGGGTGTAATGAAAGACAAACCAGGTACAAAGACGATGGAAGCTATATATGCAGTCTTGTGAACAAGAACAGCAAGGCACAGTGAAACTAACATCAAACAAGCGTCATGTAAAACTAAATTATAAAAAAATTATAACCAGTCTTATGGTCAACATGACAGCAAGAATGTTCTCTACCGAGGGCCACGAAGAGTGTACTGCACTTGTTGATCAATTGAAGCTTCATGACAGTACAAACTGGCCACTGCACATGTAGACTGACTTTACGAAGTGCGCAGTTTGTGTGAGCGGTTTGGAATTTCGTCTGTTGCCCTCACTATCAATGCATTTGACGACTTTGTGGAAAACCTCGGGACGCCAAATGCCACTGCAGTTAAAGAAACTTAAGTCATGCATTGATGTTTTTACATTAAGCACAGCGGAATGCGAAAAGGGATTTAGTCACATGAACATAATCTACAGCGATACAAGGTTGCGGCTAACGGTGAAACATGCATCATCCCTCATTTTGCTAAAACTACAAAGGCCACCATTGAAGTTGTGGAACCCAGATCAGCTGTAGACGCTCTGTGTAAAGTTGGCAAGGAAACCAATGATTCGAAGCAATCCGCATTATGGAGAGTTGTTTAAATTTTCCTATCTTCAAATTTATGTTTATTTTCTGGTTATCATTACTGCAAGTTATTCACTTTGTACTACTAGTTGCCGGCCGTTTGAAAAAAATGGATGTTAAAAACTGTTGGTTTCAACAAAATTGTATATGTTGTACCGTTTTTAGTGATTATGTTCATTGTTTATGTTTGTATTAAAAATTATATGTTGTATTATATATAAACACATTTTACGTAAGGTTTTAGCTTTGACATAACAATAAACTAAATGTAATGGGGACCTGTACTAAGAACATGTGCAAAAATTAAGAATTTTTTGGTACAATCACTTATATGCAGCGTTCCGTCACTATTTAAATTAGCACTATACCCCTGCTTAAGGCATCTAAGGTTAGATGAAATAGGTCCCAGGGCAGGATGGGGGAAATGAGGCCAAGAGGTTCCCGGGGAGAAGGTTGAGCTGGCGAGTGATGTTATGAGAAATAGAGAAAGTGCGCCAGAAAGAGCGTGACAAAAGACGTTGGCGGGAGGGGGCGGGGGCTAGGTCAGACAGAAGGTGGGAGGGTGGCAGGCGTCGAGCCCTGTCGTAAGTGGAGAGAGAGATTAGAGAGGGTAGATCACAATGTTCGTCAGTTCTGATATTTCCTTTTCCGTAATGCGCAACAATTTTCTACGACGTTAAAGTCAGGACTTCTGCCTGGTCAAGGATGTAGTAGCTATTAGGGCTTCTTTCTAGGCGAAAATTTTATAAAACCTTAACAGATAATTTGCCAATACACCATGCAAAATGATGAAAAATAAATGAACAACATTTATTCATACAGAAATGACAATATTTCGTTATCATTGCATCTGTATTTGAAAGACTGTCGCAAAATGTAATGTGGAACATGTTAAAAGAAAGTATGTTATCCTTTAAAATAATAAATAGATCAACTTACGCGGCATACGCCTTGGCTATACGCATGAACCGTTTGGGATCACCTCCCTTATCAGGATGGTACTTAAGGGAAAGCCTTTTGTAGGCTTTTCTAATGATGGCCGCAGTTGCATCCTAAAAATGAAAAAATAGCAATATATATATATATATATAATATGGTCAGCTGACATAAGAAAACGAATGACTTTGTCACATTACAGACTTCCAATTCTCTTAATTAGGTGACTTTTAGACTCTCTATAACATCACCCTTGCATTACCATTACGCATCAGAAACAATACTCTTTCCGGACAATACGTCGCTTATCTCACTTAAATTTCACAACGATACTTTAACTGACACCTCATACAGTGTTGTGATATACATCTATGAACTAATCGAACATCAAAGTGACAACCTTAAGAAACACAAACAAGCCTGGTCAACTACGCGGATAATAACACCATTACCTCCACACACAAAAGTATACACAGCAGAAACACAAATCAACCATTCCTTTACGACATCAAATCCTGGACACAATAAAATACCCTACTCCTCAACTCAGACAAAACACAAATAACACTTTAGTCCGAACCCAACAGAATACAGCACAAATCCATCAATCCAAATCGAAAACATTACTCTCCCAACCACAAACATCCCAAATACTCGGACTTACACTTGATCACAAAAGTCAAATTCACATACTCAGAACACATAAAACAAACAACATAATCCCAATCCTCACAACACTCACTGCAACCAGATGGGGACTAAATAAAGAAACAATACAACACATACTGTACACATATAAAGCAATCACTAGACCAATCCTCGAATACGCATCCACCATGTGGTCACCAACAGTATAAACACAAACATCCAGAGACTCCAAACAATACATAATAAAGCACCCAGAATCGCAACAGGATGCACATAAGATACAAACATCCGACAACTCCATGATGAATGTCGAATACTACCACTTGAACATCATCAAGCAAGACAATTGGCACAACACCCAACGAACCCACTACATCATCACACAAAGAACAATAGCCAGACACTCTAAAAACAAATCATCCTCCCCAATTAACATTATAACACTGATATAAACACCCCACCTGCAGAAACAACACACGAAACTATCAAGCAAAACATGAAAAACATCCATACAAGCATAAGAATAAGAATAGTTTTATTACCTGCATTGAAACCGAGAGGGTTTGATAGTACAGAAACAGAAAGCATGAATTCAAGGATAACAGGATACACAAAAATAACGAAACATTGTAACCAAAAATGCACACAACATACAATAATACGAAAAGTGTTAAACGTACAATAGCTACTTAAAGCACGAGAAGGCTTTAAAAATACATGTTTCCATAAGGGAGAAGACTATTTCTATATCTAAGCGTCCTGCATCTAAACGAAAAAGTGCGTTGGAAGCGCAAAGTCATGTTGGTGCTCGGTCTTCTATAAGGCCCGAGGAGATAAGAGATAGAGTTACCATTCACAATGTCATTGAAACAATTGGAAGCGAGCTGAGATCTTCGATCCACCAGGACTTCAGATTAAGGGATGTAAGAGCTTCCATGTAAGGCGTTGATAGGTAGATAATGCATAGTAAACAACTGCCGCCAAGACAACAAAACACTTGACCAACCCTCTCCTCCCATCAACAAAACATAACATTTTCTCCCACGCTTCATTCGCCGCACACTTTAACAATTCAGATGCAACAGATGCCCTCTTCTTCTACATTATCTTCACAGTGCACACCTCTCCTATCTGCCCACTCTGCAAAAATACACCCACACAATACTCTGCACACATCTTCTCATGCTCTGGACGGACCCAGTCGGTGTTGAGGGGCTGCTTAAGCAGTGGTGGTCAGATTATGCTGGCCCGAGCTGGGTGGCGGACACTATAGCATCTGGCTGTAGGGATGGGGTCGCCAACACAACAACACAGCCTTGGCTATTCAAGGATACCAAATACGATCATGATGGCCGAGACCTCGAATTCCCTCCAGAGGCTGTCTGAACGTCACCGCATCACCCTCCAGTGGGTGCCGAGCCACTGTGGGGTCGCGGGGCAAAGGCGGCAAGTTCTGAAGTAACTGGAGATCCACCGCCACTGAGATCACAACGAACGAAAAGCTCGAGGGCTTCCGCATGGAACTCCCGGTGATCGGCCCGGCCCCATGGGAGAACCCGGCCGGCATAAACCTCATCTCGGCCCTCTCCAGGAGTGACCCACCCCACCTAAGGAAAACAGCCCTGGCATCCATTGACGTCATTCCCTCAGCGGACGTTGTGCTTTGGACGGACGGCTCCGCTAGTGAGGGCATTACCAACTGAGGTGCGGGGATCTTCCTCCAAGTTCGGAATGAGAACCCCAAGAGGTTGGCCTACCCCACCGGCCACGTTGCCTCTTCCTTCAGAGCGGAGGCTGTTGCCTTCCTCGCGGGCTGGAGGCCGTTCTCTCCCTCTCAAACCTTCCGACTCTTGGGGGGATCCGACTCCTCTCAGACTCCCAGTCGCTGATCAGCAGGCTCTCTGCCTGTCACTGCACCCATTCCGATCCCACATGCCGCCGCATCTGGACCAATCTACTCAGACTGGGGAAATCCCACAGAGTGTACGTCCAGTGGGTGCCTGGCCACTGTGGGATTGTTGGCAACGAACTGGCAGACACCCAGACCAGGTTGGGGGCCTCCATGCCTCAGGACGTAGCACTCGACGTCTCCTCAGCTAGGGCTGCAATTGCCCGTTCATCCCGGGCTCAGACAGAGAGGAGGTACATGGCCGACCCCCACGCTGCCACGCACCGGGCCTGCCTCCCAGACGGCACTCTTCACCATCTGCCGGGAATCACGCGAGAGGACAGCATCGCCCTCGCACAGCTGCGAACCGGACACTCTTCTCTTCTTGCCGTCCATGGCCACCGTATCGGCATCTCCAACACCCCTATTTGCTCTTTCTGCCTCGAACTCCCGGAGGACCTCCCGCACCTTTTCCTTCACTGTCCGTCCCATCATTTCGCCCGTCTTTATTGTCTAGGCGACAACCCTTCCCTCGGGATTCTGGCGGACGAGGTCAGGGTGCTGACCTTCCTCACGGAGATCGGGGTGCTGACGCGCCCTCCCGACCGGGAATAAAGACGAAGAAGAAGAAGAGGGCGAAGGCAACCCTGAAGCGGCTGGCCAAAACAACGGCCAAGGCGCGTTACGACGCGAACCCCCAGGCATGCACTGAAAGGGGGCAAGACGATAGCGGTTATGGAGCTCTCCAGGTGAGAAGAAATCGCCCTCCACCAGCTCTGGGTGGGACACTCCCCCCTGACGGCAGGATACCTGGGCCGAATCGATCCTTCCAAGGACAGCGCCTGCCCCCGCTGTCGAGACAGTGCAACACCTTCAAATCAACTGCCCGTCCACCAGGGCAGTCCGAGCCCTTCATCTCAGGCCCGAACTCTCGATCCTCCAAACAGCGCCGGACCGTGTGAGGTACTTCCTTCGCGTAGTTAGGTCGCTTGGGCGGTCCCCCAAATTACCCGGCCGGTAGATCCATCCATCCACGAATAATGTGTTTCTTGATAAGCAAATTGACCATATTAAATGATGTTTTGCAAGTGATATTTGGCCGTCCTTAGCGCTGTTATGATAACACTCTGACATTATATTGCCACGGAGTATTTAAAACATCTTCGAGATTGTGATTAAGCGAGTTTGTAAATACCTGCAGAGTCTAACCCTCAACTGACTTTATCATCTTCTCTTGGGGACAGTCGTGTAAGTTCCAGTGCCTCGACGCACACGGTGTCCTCGGGGCTAACGTGAGTGGTGGTACTTATACACGCGCTACGGGATATATTGGTTAGGCTTGGGCATACGTGTGGTGTTCTGTGAAGTTCGAACTTCTGGGTTAAATTTCGACCATCCTTCTGAGGTGCATAATGCTGGCCTGTGTAAATGGGAGATGTCACTTGGGTGGGCAGGCAACTGCTGTGAACACTCATTTAAAACGGCGATGGCGATCTGTCTCCTTTTGGAGGGAAGGCCAAAGTTGACTGGACTGATCCCTAAAGTCGTCTGTTGTTCACCTCCACGCGGGGCAGGCTGGGGTCCCTTGTACTGG
>JAUYWV010167921.1:0-18029 GCA_032274565.1 Nematoplana nigrocapitula
ATATAACAGATACAGATAACAATCAGGTAATACTCTAAACAGATAACAGATACAGATAACAATCAGGTAATACTCTAGACACCATATGGTGTTTGGTAGAGATTCTGTTAATACTATATATAGGAATACAAAAATAAAAATTTTCAATAAGAAGGAACATATTTAATTAAAAAAACTTTTAAGAAGAATATAATTTATAAGGAAATCAAGAGAAAATTTATTTTAAATGTTTAAAATTTTTAAACAAAATTGTAGTTAATAAGAAAATAATGCCAGCATAATTTATAAAACAGAAGTAAAATTAAATCTTCTAGACAAAAATAAATAATTTAATTTAAAAACAGATAGAAGGAAAGTTTATAAAAAATTAAAAATAAGTTTTATAAATAAATAAATTGATTAAAAATAAAATACATAAAAGATATTTTTAAAAACTATAAAAACTAACAGAAAACAATACTTTCTGAAAAAGAAATATAAGCCAAAATATATTTTGATAAATTTTAATAATGTATTTATTAATTTTATATTTTACTGATTATTGTTTTATAAATCCTTATTAAAGATTTATATAAAATTAAAAATAACAAATTGATCACTAAAATATGAAATAAATAAATAAAGCATTAAGCTTCATAAAGAAATTTCTACTTAAAATTTTATAAGAAAAATATTTCATATTTAGGTTTATATTTATTTTTCAGAAGGAGTGTTGTTTTATATAAAAAATATATTTAGGCTAAGTGTTTTTCAGAAACAATTAAAGTGATTGTAAAATTTTGTAGACTACAAAATTTATTATTAAAAGTTGGAAAAAGACCAGCTATTGTGAAAAATAACATCGTGACATAAATTCTCGTTCATTGTATGAATGCATTATATTTGCGTAATCCTGTTTCTTAATTGCATGCGCCTAATTCTTATAATTTGGAATTCCTTAATCGAAATGTATGAAATTGACCGTTGAGGAAGGTATGAACCTTCCTCGAGTCTTCCTCCAAAACGTAGTTGTTTCTGAGGAAGGTAATTTCGAGGGTGAGGTCGTCCTCCACTCGAGGAAGGTTTTAAAAACGGTTGGAGAAAAGTTGTAGGGTGAGGCCGTCCTCGAAATTTCGAGGGAGGTTTGAAACTATGGCCCTAAGTTTCTTTCATTCAGTCTGGTTGATATTTCCCACAATATCTCTTCCTTTTTACCTACCTTGTCTGTAATCCAGAAAGTGTCATCCGAATACTGCAAGCCTATGTGTCTTTGCACCTTTTATGATGGTAACTAAAGTACTAAAGTAGATAAATGCAAAAGTTAAAATGTAAAATCAATAATAACTGTGTCACAGCACAAAACTTTATTTACATAAGGTTTGTAAAGGTTTATTTGACGTGTACATAGACATGGCGTAGCTTTAATATATTTTCAATCTTGAACACTATGGCGACAAATTGCTATATGACCTAGGTGCGACAGCTTTGAACAACGACAGGTTTGAACGCAACACGTTTCATTATTATTTTTTTCGTTTAAAAGATCTTATTTTCGATAGATACAGCGCGTAGCTTTAAAATTGTTCGAAATCCCTTTTTGGAGGTAAAACTTTTAAATTAGTAAGTTAGTCAATACGTGATTTAAACTATCTTTTATATACTATATATATGTACAAAATTAAAAACAGTACATATTTTGCCTGACATTTATTTTTAATAGTGAGAACCGACTAGCCGGCTCTTTGTAGACAGTGCCTAATTATATCAGGGGCGTGTGCAGAAAAAATAGCAGGGATGGGTCCGAACTGGAAGTCGAGTTATCCTCTCAATAAAATCTTGAAATTTCAAGTGCGTTTCCTTGCACTTGAGGCATATTATGGGATATCGATTAGGAGTACTTAAAATCCCAAATATATGACAGTTCAATCAGAGACAGAATCACTATAAAATTGATAATTATCAACTATTTAATGATGAATGGGAATACGGTTGAGTTTGACTTTGTCATTTACTATAGACCCTTGTGATAGTCCACAGTATAGGAGAATTGGAATGCATCACATCAGAAAAAAGAAACACTATTTGATTTAATAATAATAATATTTGATATATATATTATATGTGAAGGAATCAAATTATTTAACTTAGGCCATAAGTTATATATATTATATATATAACTTATGGCCTAAGTTAAATAATTTGATTCCTTCACTTGGTGTGAACAATTAAAGCATCTTTGCATGTCTATGACAGGGTCTATCTATCTGTCATCATTTAAACGATGAGGACTTTGAACCATTGGCCAAGTATTAACAAGAGACTTTCATAGCTAGGCGAAGATCAGGAGCTGAAGGAAAAGTCTCAGCAAGGCATTCCGGATCATAGCAATCAGTAAGAATTTCCGTATCATACTCATAGTCCAAGAAATTAAGAAGTCAAATTACTGCTACACATTACTGACTTTAGATTAGTCAGCTATACATATTTGTGTACAAGATATTTGGATTCTGTATATTAGCCAAGTGCATATTTCAGCACCCATATTTTATCACATAGTTTTGTTATTGGGTTAATACATATATATATAGTAAAATTGATCATCTATACTCTAGGCTTCATTTTCATTTGTGAGCTGGGTAAGTCCTAACCCATCAGACACACCCCCTGGGCCCTGGACACACTCCTATATATGCATATGATAATAACAAATGTATACAAATAACTGACTCCAAGGCTATTTACTGATTTTGATTTTTGTGGCATATATACACCTAAAATATATAGTTAGTATCAAATGCACTAGTGAAATTTTGTCATTTCTCATAGGTCAATGCTATTGACTATGAGACGCATAATGATTAGAGTTAGTTGCTTGTTATAGCTGTTAGTGGCTCAACCAAAAAATTTTCAAGGGGGGTCCAGGTAAAAATAGACGCATTCATCCCGTAAATAGGCGCAAATGTGGAAGGGGTTAGGAGCATGTGCCCCCTCCTACAAAAATGTAGTCCTTTAAAAATATATGCCCTCTATGTCTTTTTCCTATTTATGCCCCTTTCCTTTTCTCCTTTTTTGAGCCCTTTGCTCCTTCTCTCTTTCTCCTACTTTGCTACTAGGCCTACTGGAAGGAAATTTTGGCTTTTATACTCATTTATGATCTATATATCTCTTTCGCTGCATGATCAATCTGGTAACATCCTTGCAGAGTCATAATATCAGTATTGGTATGAATGAAGCCAATAAGGTCAAGAAAACACGCAGACACTGTGGCAGAAAGCTGGCTTGCGAATCTAAGGAAATGACTGGGTCAGTCAATGCTCCTTCACCTAGTTTTCCTAATCGGGTGGTCGTCAAATTTGTCATAACAACATGGTCGCAGAAGCTCCAGAGGTGTACTACAAACGACCTTTGACTATATATCATATTAGCAATGGGTACTGCATTGCTGGGTATATGCCTAACCCTAGCCCTGCCTTAGTCCAGTCCCCCATTTTTGGAGGTGCCCTGCAACTTATGCTCAATGAAATTTTCTGAGGGAGGCTTCGTTCTGCCCGAAATGGCCATTTTACATCATTTTTGGCCTCCTTGACCTCGGCCATGCTATCAGAGGTCAACCTCCCCCCCCCTATATTACCTGCAGGATTAAGGGAGTTACCGATGCAAATTTTGGGTCACTGGCACCAACACTCCCAGCACCCAAAAGGAAATGAAAGCTTTTTTTCTAATAATACCCGTGCCCTATATGGGTAGAAAACAATCATGCTACTGTGTTGTCTTGTTGTAAATAAAAAATCCACAATAATAAAAGTGTATTTAGTAAAAATTGACATTTTGATTACCACCTGGTAATCATTATCAATGTTGTCTTGTTGCTGAGTCCCCAACATACTTTTTAGTCTATCTTCGCCCTATAGGCTTTCAGGAACAACCTGTGTCTAGTGCGGATGTGATGTAATTTCACTCTTTCCCACATGGATAACTTGCACTCTATAGTATCGATTATTAGTAAACATATTTTTAAAATTTCTGACTGCAACTACAACTATATAGATAATTGATTTAGCATTGCATCAGCCGGCAGAACTCAAATGCCTATGGCTTCTCCTATATGGCAATCCTGGGAACCTGACCCAAGCCCAAACCAAGCCAGCAATAAAAAAACCTGGCTTATGTTACCTGCAGGGTTGAGGGGGTCACTCATGCAAAACTTTAGGCCGTGGGACCAATTGTCTGGGCGGCAACCTCAAACAGACAGATTGACTTATATATATAAGATAGTCAATGAAATGAAAAGTCAGTTTGAAAAGGTAAAACTTACTACTGTTGGAGCTTTTTCTTATTTCCTGCCTTCTTAGGAGAGGTGGGTGGTAGATAAAACTGAGAGTTTCCACATCTGCACAATGATGATATCCCCTTACCAGTTTTGCTACAGCCTGTGATTTTAATGTATTTTTTATAAATTCATCGATTTGCAAATTTTTTTCTGTTTTTCTGGGATTTTTAAAATGGCTTGATAAAATAAATATTGAAAGTGTAGCATCCAGTATTGCCATGTCGTATCAACTCTGAACTTTGGTAGTTGCGCTTTTATTGATTTCTTGTCTTGATCAAAACTCTCACCCTTAAGAGGCCTTTGTGTTATATATACCATATTTCGCTTCATTTAGAATATATCTGAACTTCATCAGACACCATTGAATTTTCTCTAGTGAACCCAATTTCCGGTCAGCAATAGCTAGCTTTCCTCACCTAAGTGTTGTCCTGGTCAGTGACTTGCTGACTTACTGGCTGTAGTCGCATTTTAGACGTCCATAGCGCACGTACCATTGCCACTTGGCCTGCCACAAGTGACACAACACAGGCTGGCAGGCAGAGGCAGACAGGAGAAGAGCAGAGTGAAATTGAGGACTCAGTAGCCTACATGGCCTCTAATTGGCTAGCTTATTTGCGGTCACACTATCAATAGATTTAACATTTTTCATATATTAATAATGAATACAGAAATGGTATTTGGTGAATGGTGATGTCTGTGCATTCAGCTCAAGCTCATTATTGCTATCTTTTAGTAGAAATTTTTTTCTATGATATTTAATATATAATTAACAACCTTTGCCAACATATCACTAATAGCCAACTGACTTTATTGCTTTAAATTTAATTATAAATTAATAAATTATTAAAAAACAAATACAAATACAAACAAATCAAAATTATTGACTAAATAAATATATATCTAAAATTTAATATAGATAAATAATATCATACCACATTGACAAAATATAATACATTTTTGTATAAGTGGAATGCTTCAAATCAGTAAAATGAAATAAGAACAACTGAATCTGATAATTATATATCTTTATTAGACCAGTTTCAAGGACAACCCTTCTTCAACAGAATATTTGCCAAACTAAACCAAGCCAAAGGGCAAGGTATATAATTGTAAGTAAAATTGTAAAACACAAATCAATGTCAGTTGGTATGTACAGTAAAATTAATGTAGATTGATACAGTAAATGCATTAAAATATATTATAATAAAATGCAGATCCAACCAAATGAAGTTCTCTATTTAAAATAAAGTTGGCTGATTTGATGTATAATATCTATTCTATTTATAGTAAAATAATACTTTTGGATTCTGATATTATATTATCATTGATTAAAAATGTTTAAAAACTAATACTAGTTGACAAAGTGATATTTTTGCTCATAATATACACTCTTGTCTCTTTGACATTATAAAAACACCTTTTGAGAATTTTGTGCTATCTTTGTAAATATTTCTGTGCTAATGCATTACATACAGTATACCAGTTATGAAGATGGCTACATGACCAACCATATACCATTTACCATCTTTGCATGATCTTGAAGGGATATCATAGAAAAAAATGTTAGCATATTTAATCAAAAGAATTTTATATTATTACCTGAGTGATTTTTAAGACTTTATTCTATATTTGTGTTTGTTAGTATACATTTATGCAGAAATGTTGTCTGAATACAAGAATAGCAAAGATAAAATGATTCAACAAGTGATTAAGCATGAAAACTTGCAGAGAAATTATGTTTTTAAAACTAAAACAGATGTTAGATAATAATTGTCAATAGCTTCAAGCATTATCTGGAGTGAACAGCATCCAACTGTTCATTCTACAGTATAAGAAAGCTTATGGATCGCTATTCTTTTGTAGAGAGCGCTGGTCTAGTGGTAAGAGCGTCGGATTCACAATCCAGTGAACTTGGGTTCGAACCCAGGCTATGTACTCTCGGGAATAGAAAGCTATAAGCGCTGCAGATAATGATAAACATTTATTAAAAGTATAAAACAGATATATATATATAGAAACATGTAAACGAATAATGATACATTTATTATGGTGTGTAGCTCATATAACAGCTAACATAACATCATAAAGTGCTGTAGGATGGATGCAATAAGACATAGGGACATAATATGAAGTCAGCAGCGAAATGGTATCTACAAATGACGACTGTTATATATTTGTATGACTTGCAGCAGTCTTGTAGCATAGTCATTGTGAGATTCTGGAACTTTGTGGTCATTCCAAAGTTAATCAAAGTTGTGATGAACTGATTTGCATGTTTGCTCGCTCCATGGTCCCAAATTATGGCGGTTCAAGGGACAAAATTCTCTCACATGGAACAAAACAGCATGTACCTTCGGAGTTATGCTAATGTCCAAATCAATATACCACTGTCGAAATTCAGCCAATCGATCCTCTAACCCAGGTTTTCAAAATTATTTCTTCCATAGCACGACTGGACTACAGAATTGAAGCTCTTGAAGGCAGCTACACTGGGCAAGCATGCGATGGGGCAGATTGAGGCCAGCTTGTCAGTATTCTTGAGAAGGGTCCGACTGGCGTTTCTTATAAAGCTCCCACCATGTAAAGGTTGCCTTTCCACGTATCACAGCTGTAGCCATTTGTCACACACAGGTCAGATTGTTTTCAGATGATTGTAGAGCCTATTAACTTGGCGGTGAAAAGGTGCAGTTCCGGAGGTGGGATGTGGTGCAGTACCGGAGGTGGGATGTGGTGCAGTACTAAATCGTCATCGGCTCCCTTCAATAAGCATGGATGAACCACATTATTGAATTCTTTCGCCTGATTTTTCTTTCGCCCAGCATCAAATACTGCCAAAAAGACCTACTGAGTGAACCAAGAGTTCTATCATCACCTTTCTGCCCCAGGTGCCCCTTATCTGCTGTGCACCAACAGCATGGGTGAATGCAGCCACGTTCCTGCATTTCAAGCATGATTTTTTAAGTTTCAGATCACGGTAGCTATGGGGAAGGGTCTTGAAAAGATGTTGAACCCCAGTGTGATCAACATGGACTTTAGATTCTCATAATTCTCCTGGACATTTACAGACATGGCAATGAAAAATAATGTTTTCACTCGGCAATGGCAATAAGCCAACAAAATTGAAAAATTATATTTTAAACCCCTTGTTGAATTATTTTATTATGTATTCAGACATCATTTCTGCATAATAAAATGTAAACCGATCTTTCAGTGATTTTTATCAACAAAAAGTATATTGACCGATTTTTGCCAAAAATTGAAAAAATCAATGTTTTTCTTGAATTTTTAAAAATCGCTTGGAGAAATATTTTTTCAAAATAAATATGTCCAGACTACTTTCCTCTATCAGAAAATACAAACCGATCTTTTAGTGATTTCTGGTTGCACCATTCCTAGTTTGAATCTTTCACTGGTTTTCCTAAATCTTTTGCTATCTATTTTAAATCGTTTGTTATCTATTTTGAATTGTTCTCTACCTATTTTGCATCTTTAGCTTTAATATTACGTTGAAATATTATACTTGAATATATTTTTAAAAATGTAAGCAGAAGAGATTGAACTGCCCTATCGCATTGTACCCATATATTGTCATATTTAGTCTTCCTTTTCACATAATCCAAAAAGAACTTCTCTCCAACGTTTCGCGTGCAGCTTCGAGTACAAACTCCTGCAGATATAAAAAAGAGAAACCAATTCTAATTTTATGCATTTGTTCTAAGGAGGCTGTTGTACCTCTGTGCGCTGGTGCATTGTGCTTGACGTGTTGTCTTTCTGTGAGCAACGGTTCAGTCACACAGTCTCAGAATAGGTGGCAGCATTTTTAGTCGGTGCAACTGAAAAATCTGGCAATTGAAAAGGGTTGTTGGTGCTCGTCTGACCTTAGTTTGTTAACTATATTTGTTTAAATACATCTGTGGTTCCATAGTATCTCTTTCTTTTTGGCAACCACAGGTGTCCGGTGTCCTGTCCAATTCGAGGTAGACTGACCCCAATCAATCCCGTGGATGACAGCGTCCCAGACGACGGTCCTTCGCAATGGCGATCTCCGCCTTTCCGACCAAGTGCCGCCAGCCATGTTGGAAACTGATTTGGTCGTCACCCGCGAATTGGTTCTCGAATGCATCCATTATCGTTGGAGGTCGCGCATTCCCCGTGGGATCTCTGTGGCGTCGTCGGAGTCTCCTGCGTCGTCGGAGTCTGCTGCGTCTACGCTCCAGATAAACTCTTCCACTTCCTCGCCGTCGGCATCCTCGACAGAAGAACAACCGACGCCGCTGACTGCGTCGGCAGCATCCACTCCTCTTCCACTTTCTGCCACCAGAGAATTGGGCAGATTGAGACCCCACTTGCACAGACTGATGGACAATCTGGAGCGGAGCTACGGGGAATTGTTGGCCAGCCTGACTGGGGATGCGAGCAGTCTAGGAGGGCACAATTTGCGGTCGTCCTACGAAGCTGTTCTCGACGAACTCTTCCACGACAACGTGAACTGGGGCCGGATAGTGGTCCTGTTGGGCTTTTCCTCGGAGATGTGCGCCCAGGCCAAACAGCGAGGCCAGGCGGACCTTGTGCCCCAATATGCTGACTGGACTGTGGATTTCGTGCGAACCAGGCTGTGGTCTTGGATCAAAGGTCACGGCGGTTGGGTAAGTGCACTATCGACAGGTTGTCGCAGTCTGTTCAGTTTAGTCTAAGTGCCAGAGAAGTCGATATATTAATCCAGTGGCAGGCGAACAATAAACAGTCGTATCACATATAAGCTCCATGCAGCCGCCTTCTCTTGGCGGGGGTGTCCTTCTCCTACAGGCAAATATTGCATTCTCTGTGACCTCCTACCGTTCCTCTTTTATCTCCTATCTGTCTCCTTTTTATTATTCCGTTCTTTCCTATCTCTTCACTCTTTTTATTTTCTCTCTCATTTTTAGTCTCTTCCCCTTTCACTTTCTTTCTCTTAGTTTCTCTTTTATTGTCTTCTCTCGTTCTTGTTTTTTCTCCTATTTTTAGTCTCTTCTTCCCCTCTACTCACTCCTCTTCTCTTTCATTTTCTCTAGTTTCGCTCTCACCTCCTCTTTCTCCCATTCTCTTTTATCGTTCTGTTCTCTCGTTTTTCTCCTCATTTTTTCTTTTTTCCCTAATTTTCTCTTTCCTTATTTCTAGTATCTCTTCTTCCTCTCTCTCACTCCTTTTCTCTAGTTTCACTCTCACCTATTTTCTCCCTTTCTCTCTCTTTTCTCTTGTTTTTCTTTTCTTTTTCCTATTTTGTAGTCTATTCTTTATCTCTCACTCCTCATTTCTCTAGTTCGCCCTCCCCCTTTTCTTCCTTTCTTTCTCACTCTTTCTCGTTCATTCTGTTTTCCTTTTCTCGTCTCTCTCCCTCGAACGGGAATTACTATACAACACCAACATTATGTGATAGAAAGCCGCCAGTTGTATAGTACTTGAGCTATTACTCCATAGCCGAAACGTGATTTCATGTCCATTGACTCACTGCACAGACACCCACTGTTTCGGTTTCACTTGGAGAATCCTTCAGATAAACAGCCTGACAGCAAACATCTTCGTGCTACCGCAGATTGTCTATGTCGCATTGTAAATCAATATAGTCGACCGATTGTCGTATAGCCTTCTGTAATTCGCCTGCCAAGGGACACATAAAGGCTATATAGTGTCGCTGGCTTGCACATGGACTAATTTGACTGTGCTTGGATTAAATTCACTGCCACTTGGGAGTAAATGGATTGACGCGTAGACCAAATGACTCCGGCATTTGAATTAAATTAAATTTAATCGATGATCGGGTTATACAGTTATTATTCTTGATTCGTTTGTCCGTGCATCCCTCTGAGGTGTAGATTCCAAAGTTGAACGAATTTAATTGACGTCACATCGCAATAATTCGCCGTTATCTAAATTTGTTTTGATGTGACGCCAGCCATTTCTATTCGTTTAACCTTGCCCTGATTCTAATTTCTCGAGATGTCTACCACCCTGAGTGTACTTTTGTACAGATTTGTGTGGCTAAATTGTTTAATAATAATAATAATAATACTGTGTACTTGTCAGTGTGACTCAGTCTTGTTTATAGCTCACAGATTTGTTCACCGGTACGAGCTCAATTATTTAAAAAATTGCGTAGGCTAAGTGAGATAAGTGAGTTCAGCTCGAAGTCCATTATTTTTCACGGACCTGCTTGGTCAAGTGATTATTATTTTGTAACTCTTCTTGGAAACTAAGATTCAGCTGCTTAGTCATAAAATTGCTAAATTATTATTTTGGTCAACCGTCAATTGTCGTATTAAATATCAATTTTCAGGTTTCTTTTGTGTTCGCACGGGTTTATAATGTGTGCTTAGAGATGAAAGTGACGTAGTCTGTTTTAGAATTTGACAATGTGTGTTGTGGTGAGCACAGAATGACTTTTAAAAGCCAAGGACACTAGGAAATTTCAAGCGAGATATAACAATTTCTTATAATTAATTTCAAGCAAAAATGGAAAAGAAGACACCGATCTATAAAAGTATAAAAATAGACAGATCCACATCTGTCTGTTGACGAACTGCCCTGTATTCATATTAATACGTGTCAACCAATATCCAGATGGCTAACTGCTCGATTAAACTGAATTATTATTCGTTATACGCTTATTCCTCTTGAGGTATATCTATGTAAATTTTTTATTTCTGAAAGTTTGTGTTTTAACCGATTCATTCTGCTTGTCTTACAAAATAATATAGTTTTACTTCGTGTGCCTGTCTATGGCGACAAGTATTTGATCTATGTAGTCGAAATAGAAAAGTGCAATATTAAACCTCAAATCATCACCTAGGGCTCTACGCTTTAAGTTAATTAAGGAATGATATGCAGCTATATTAATGTTCTTTCAATATGCTCCTCTTGTATAGCGTTTTGAAAACATTCGTCAAAGGGTTACTGTTTTGCTACATCATCAACAGAAAATCCATGATCGAGACATATTTCGGCTAATCCTGACGTGGCACCGAAGTATCAGTCCTGTTTTTAGAATGCGTATTCTACAGTCAGGTTCTTCACAGACTGCAAGGCGGCTCTTGAGATGATTAAGTGTGCCGATGACAACCGAGATCCCGATGTGACAAGCATTAATCAGAAGATAGTGCAGCTTCGCGCAGAAAACACTTTGGTCCAGTTCCAATAGGTCCCAAATCACTGTGGCATAGAGGGCAAAGAAGAGGCAGATGATCTGGCAAAGAAAGGAAGTATGAAGAACCAAGATCGCATCCCTTTAGGAGTAGAACCGGTAGTCAAAGCCGCGGCCAGGAGAAGAGAGAGAGTGTGTGAGAGAGAGTGTGTGTGTGAGTGAGTGAGAGTGAGAGAGAGTGAGTGGGTGAGTGAGTGAGTGGGTGAGTGAGTGAGTGAGTTAGAGAGAGAGAGAGAGTGTAAGCGATAGAGAGTAGCTGATGTCAGTGAAATAAAGGGACTGTCCATCAATTGCAGAAAGACTTGGTTGTCAGTAAAAATGAAACACAGCACCAAAGTGTAAAATACAAATTAATGACCCCGTCATAAACCAGACAGAGAAGTTCAACTACCTTGGCAGTAGGGAAACCGAGGACGGCAAGTGTGATAAGGAAATTAGAAAACGTATTGGTATATTAGAAAGAGAGGCATTTTAAAAACTGGGAAGCTTCCTAAAAGATATCAACGATAGATAATAAAGTCAGAATACTGCAACAGCCATACGGAATATCGACCCTCACATATAGAAACGAGCCTGTGTTGGAGCATCTCACAAGAGATGGTGCAACAAAGTGAAGCGGTAGAAATGTGTTTTTTTCTTAGGAGGAGAATGAGAATATCGTTGGCAGAACGGCTGACAAAAAAGGAAAGATTCAACTCTCTCACATTCATAGTTTAGGAGGAGATAGCAAATATACACAAAGGCATTTATGTTTGCAAGCTTTCCTCCATGTTTCACATTCTGATGCTCATCCCTGGGCATTGGTTGTACTGTACGTCTGGATATATCGTCGTGTCTATCAGCTTCAATAAAAGTAGAAACATGTCTTTGGTAGTAGCAAATTGTACTTTTCCATGGTGTCTTTTATAGGTCTGTTATTGTGCTGCGGGTAGCCTTGTGAGAGGCCTTCCGGTTGTCCATGATTTGGATCACATGTAGAAAGACTCCATTTATAACAAACTAAGTACTGATTGACGTTTGTGTCTCACGCTGACGCTCAAGATCAGAAAACTAGAATTGTTTGGAAAAGCCTTCACATTGGAAGTCTGGCATTTGTACCTCGTTAAACAAAGAGATTATTCTAGAATCACATATAGATAACCAACATCCTCTCGACGTCGTTTTTTACAATGCACATAAAATCTGACGTGGGTTTATCGATCTTCAAATAGTAATTCACTGCATACTGCGTGTGTTTCGTTCTTGCCATCCAACATTATTTTCGCATAACTGCTTCTAGTCGGTTCATATAGAGCTGCCTAAATTGCGCATTATATTCCGTTATATAATTAGTACAATTAATACATAATACGTAACACCCAAATTATGCCGGATTAGTAAAGGGCATGCTTGTAAACTTGATCAGTAGCCTACCGCACTTACAGACTGCATATTGGAGAACTATATCGGCGATTTATAGTGATACACTGCTAAGATGCCATTCTATTCAGTTTAGAGAGTCTTTCATGCAATCGCTTGATTCTATAGAATTAGAGTCACATTCTCTCTTTATAAAGCTTTAAATTTTTTATTATAGGTTGATTTGAAAATAAAAATATTATTTTAATTGCATATCTTTGTATGTTTAAGTTCTCAAGTTTTTCATCAAAATGGGCAACTAAATGGAATAATAATGTACACCATAATTGTCATTAATATAACGTATGACATTGATATAACATATGAAATAAAAAAGTGAATACTTAATGAATTTTTTATTAAAACTTACTCAGTTAAAAATATAAACAATAAACAATAATTCTTACAAAAGAAATGATATCGTCGATTTCTCTGAACCGTCGGTGTTGACTGTTGTTACAACTGCACAATATTTCGGCACTTTTGTTTTGTACCCGCTAATAAAGGACTAGCTGGTGCCGTGAATACTATTTAATGTTTATTCTTGGTAAAGGGAAAACTTAAACAAAGTCTATTTCTATGGTAGCTTCGTTTACCAGTTCGCAACCTCTGCCTCACCTAAAATATCATCAGATGACGTCATAAGTAGGTCATCCAATCTGATTGGTCCACGTCAACAATGACCTTGACTGTGACATGGCGCGCTCTGATTGAACGACCTACTTATGAAGTCACGAGATGACTCATCTGATGCTACGTAAATAATGACATTTATTTACGACTGATTAAAACGGGTCCACCATATTCACAATGCTCCTTTCCTGATGACATTACGGGGTAAAAATGACTCTTCTTTCACTTGTAACAGGTTTTATGAAGTGCAATGGAAATAGACCAATGAGGGTTGACCTTTTTAATCAAATGGACTATCGATTTTTCGAAGTCAGCGCTATGACTGGTAGGAGTAAGTTTTTTTTTTTTGGGGGGGGAGTATACTTACTGTGCACAATTATACTGGAGAAAATGTTTAAGAGACATGTATTTTTTGATGAAATTGATGTATAGTGAAAGTATCAGCTAGGAAATCCTGTAGATTTAAGGAAAATTACATTGGATATGTAATAATATTTGTAATATGGAAATATTAATCGCCAATTTTTATTGCTCGTTTGTAATTTTCCCTATTATACGGTAGTTTTGATGCACTATATTTAATTTAATATCCGTGAATAGTTTCTTTTCACATCATTCTATTCGCGCAGTTTGCAAAGAATGCTTTGTTTTACGAAGCAAATGTCAATTTTTTAATTTCCTAATTGAGGTTTGTACGCCCCTCCATTGAATTATCTTTATTTATTTCCCTTGGTTATTATATACAGGTGCTTCGAAATGTTTAATGTATATTAAGGATACGACCTGGATCACTTTAATATCCCACGCCGTGTACCACTGACATTGCCAGTACTAACCGTAGCTCATCTGACCTACGTGGCATCTTCAAGTCTGGAGGATAACCTGAGATTTACAGTAAATCACTCTTTCAACACCTATGTCTAGCATTTGTCCATTTTGTGCATATCCCAGTGCACACTGCACGTTGCGGAAGTTCCGTCGAGTGTCACTGCGTGTGTTTGCCTGATCTATTTGCCTCGTTCTCCGCCCATGTTTCGTTACTATTTTGCCGGTTAAATGTAATCCAGCGAGTGAAGCTCGAAGGACGTCAGGACGTCAATGGGAGGTCTCTCTGTAGGTCAATTTGAACAATATTTATCTCTGTCACTGCATTCGCGTGGCATCAAATTTATAAACACTCGCGCCCTGTTTTTAAATCTGTTTATCTCTATGGCTGAGTGGAAATATGCCTTCCCATGATTTCCTTCCTCATATGGACATAAAATGTCTCCCCTGCTTTTGCGATTAATCACTTGCCCTCCTGGTGGAGCCACTCGTTTCATTTGTAGACGTTGCGAATTGGGTTTTTTTATAAATGAAAAAGTTGTTACTTCCCAACCTTGAGAGTCATATGACTAGATGATTGGTGGTGTACCAGTCTTTTTTTTAAACTCTTGAGATCATAGTTCAGTTCTATTATATGTATCACTGACCCCAGTCTGATAAATGATGATATGCGACGAACTGATGTCGATGTCTATGATTGTTAGCTTGCTGCTACAGTATGTAGCTAGATGTAGTAGTTATGTATGTTCGTTTCTATACTCATCCGAAACTACTGGACCGAAAATTTATGAGAATTTGCACACACAATCACGCGGGCAAACACCCTCCTTTTATTCCAAAATCTGACGTAGTCACGATTAATTACCGGCGTCCTGTAAAGTAATGTGAAAATCAATAAAATTGAGGAGCCTCGACTATTTAATATAAAAGCATTCCACAACTGCCATCTTTGAGATGATGTTTTCATCTTTCAGTGGATCTAAAATTGTGTAATAAATTTGCAATTCCAAACTATTGAAACTAAACCGTTTCTCTGCACAGCCCATTAGTCAATTAGCCTGCGCCTATAGGCTGTATGTGCGTTCGAGAACTCGTGCCAGAGCGTTTGTGACCCTTTCGATTCAGTTCGTATACTGTACATAGACTTTGCCAAGTGTGTCATTTATTAAGGTCGAATTCGCTCCACTGATATAGTTGGGGGATTATTGATTAACTATAATTCGGAACTAGTGTGCTGCTGGCATTCGATCGGATCTAGCTTGTATGACAAATCCCCACCCTTCCAGCAAAACGCCATGTTCTGGTTGTAGCTTGTCTCTCAGTTAGTTCTGTTCGCGGGTGCGGTAGGTGTGTGATAGAAGGTTTTAACCTTAACGAGAGCGACATGTACATACGTGGAAGCGGTAGATAAATGACTAAACTTCTGGAAAAGTCGTGACACCTACGTTTCGCTTAATTTTCCCCATGACAGCGTACTGAGAAGAGGGTGACCGCGAAGTGAATAGGGAAGGTGCAGAGGGCCACTCAGGCCTCCCGCCTCACAGGTGGGGATACGGTATTCGTATTGTCGGATCTCCATACATAGCCTTTTTCGGACGTCTCAGGTGACACAATTATCAGTACTAATTACTACTATCCTAGCTAAGACATACAATGTAATTGTCGTTTCTGGTCAGTCTTCTGACTTTGTGCTGGTGGCCACCGCTAGAATTGACTGTGGCATGGGAGAACGGGATTCAGGGGCCTAGGCTGATGGGGTTCCGGGGGTTCGGACAAACCACGACTTTTTGAAAAAGGTCACTTTTAACTTTAACAAAAAAATTGTCGTGTACAAAAATGTTAAGTTTACAATTGCAATCTAAACCAAGATTTTGTGCCGATCTGTGTATACTTATGGGTAGTAAGTTTAAGTTGTTTGGGATAGGCACCACTCATCGACAAAAATAAGTATTCACTTAGTTTCCACTGTTTTTACTGTAAATGTGTGTAAATATAGGTAAACGATTGCAAGAAGCAAGAGAGCGGAAGAGGGAAGCGAAGTACCTATAATTTCGCACGTTAGACACTTTTCCCCCCAGTATACTACTTGAGAAAATAAGGATATTTTACGTGACCTTGACTTAGTTATGACGTACTACGCTTTGACTGGATGACCTACTTTCGTTGCTAGAGGAATTCCCATGGTTGCTAGGGAATATGACGTACTACGCTCTGATTGGATGACCTACTTTCGTTGCTAGGGGAATTCCCATGGTTGTTAAGGGAATCCCAAGTGACGTCATCAAATCTATTTTTAGGTGAGTTAGAGCGAACGTTTGTCCTACTACTGACGTAGACAGTACGAGGCCAGCGTGTACCGAATAGTAGACTGGTGGAAGGAGGAGGAGGTGAGGGCAGTTCTAACAATCTCACACATTTTATAAATATTTTTGATATCTTTAGTCGTATATCGTTATCGTTCTGCATATGCTTGTACACAATAAACAAAATAAACACTTCAAAAAATTATTTCTTTCTTTGGGTATTCCTTCTATTAAAACGAGTAAAACTGTAATGCTTCCATAGAAATGGAAGTTCCATGGAAGCAGCATTTGAATTGCAGCCGAGCAATCGAACGTAAAATGATTATTAAATCATAATGGTTGAATGAATAAATTAAATAAAAAAATTAGTAATTTAGCTATACCCGATGAAAAACCTTAAACATTACTTTTTTACCCGTGATATAAAACTTATTTCATGGAGATGGAAACAGCAATTAATTGCAATCTTATTGCATGTGATATTGCTTTGGTTCTATTCAGAGATAACAAACGAGTTTAACATATATAATATTAAAAAGTCATTTGGTCATTTGCACTACAAAATATTGGTCACACCCAGATTTACAAGAGGATATTTTGATCGTGTTTTCCATGGCAAACTATAGCACTATTAGCCAGTTTGAGCCACAATGACCCCAGATTCCTTAGTGGTTTGTCACACTTTTTATCTGGACCATTTTTCATCGGTTGTTCCAAAATTGGTCGAGAGAAAGCCATGTCCTGTTATTATCTTTGTCCACGCTTCGATATGGATGCCGTCTGACATCTAAGGGTCATAGCTGTACGACTGACTGAATAAAATCGGTTAATTAATTATTTGTGTCTGATATTAATGAGAAAAAACGACAAGCATTATGTTGACATTATATGCAATACGTTTCAAGAGCCTTTTCTCGTCAACAAAACAGACTACTACCTACTAACTACTTCCTTCATAAGACGCTCAAATTCAACATTGTGATGCGGGCTATTGCTTATGTCGGGCAGCATCAAACGTCTCTTTGGCCAGAGAGAGAAAGGGGACGAATGAGGAATGTAATATCTCGTGTAAAATGGTATGTATGTATGTATGTTTTGTATTTTACCACTCAAATCTGTACAAAGTACACTCATGGTGGGACTACAAGGAGGAAACAGAAATTAGAGGAGTAAGCGCTAACCATTTAATAAAACATTGAAAGTGAGTCTTTTGAACTCAGCGAGAGTACGTGCATTTCTGCAATTGGCAAGCAAACTAGTAGTAAAAGGAGGTACTACCCGAGCACATGACAAAATGTTATCAAAAGTTAACTACAGTATAGGCAGTATAGATGGGGAAACGTTGGAGCGACCCGAGCCCCCCCCCCCCGCTGGCAAGTCATGA
>JAUYWV010168032.1:0-36154 GCA_032274565.1 Nematoplana nigrocapitula
TAATATATTTTATATAAAAATATTGTTTGAGCGAGCGAAAAACCTTTTTTTACTTTCTTTAGACAAGTGTAAAATTGATATTAAAAAATGAAAAATAAAGCCATTTAGTTTTCCCTGTTTTTTCAAAAAAATAATGGAATTCCCTGATTTTCCCATGATTTTAACTCCTATTTTCATTTTCCCTGATTTTGTCTGATGCGGGGGAACCCTGTATATGTATAATTCTGGTGAGAATATGGAGCTGAAATTTGAAACATTTCTCACCGTTCCTGGAGACAGTGGCCGGAGAGGCGTTGTCAATATTGTGCACCTCGAAAATGATCTTGCAGTTGGGCGCCATGGGGATCCGATCGCCGTTGGCCAGAGTCAGAGTCTTGTTGTCGTCGAGGACCGAGTTCAGATTCTCAATCCAAATGGCATCAACCGGACCGTCCAGCACCAGCCAAACGTGCTCGCTTTTCTTGGCCTTGAGTGTCCGACGCCACAGAGTGGAGAAGATGCCGTCCGTCCAATCGTTGGTGGCCACGTCCAGTCGGCCGAACATCTGCGGTGCGGTGATCGCTTTGGGGTTCATTCGCATCTCCCGATGAGGCTCTCCCAAATCGGTCATCGCCTGGCCGAATGGGGTGGGGGAATAGGAATGTCGACAGCTTCAAAGAACAACTATCAAAAACACACCTCACTGTTTGAACTTCCGTTTATTTATAACCTTTTTCCGCATGAGCGATCTCAGAGATAATTTGAAATGGGTTTTAAGGTGTAGAAATGAAATATAGGCGTTCCAAGAGGAAATTACACATTTTGTGTTCCTCCTAATTGAAGTCATATTCTTAGGAAATTATTTGACATCCTCAATTTTTGACACCGCAGTACAAATTTTCACCATAGGAATATTGATGCTTTGAGAGGTATCTGGCTTTAAACTATCTCTTTTATGTAGCTCTACATTTCAAATTCACACGTATGCTGTGAGGTCTGGCGACCGTGATGGCCACAAAATCTGCCCGTTTCGGCCCAATCAGGGACTATTGACACATCTGATTTAATACATCTTGTTCTGATCTGTAACAATGAGGTGGTGCGCCGTCTTGTTACCAAACTAAAGGTGCAATTTGGAATACTTCCTTCTTTTGTAACATCGCGGACACACATAGTTCTGCAACATGTTGAGATAGTACTGGTCATTCAGAGTTTAATCGACAAAAATCGCTCTTATGAATCCGTTTGATTTTCATTTATTAAAGTTTGAGCAGAGACGGCGGAAATTTGCACAATTTCGAGGAAACAAAAGTGCAAGCTAATTTTCGGACACCCTGTACATCATTGCAATTTCGGTTCTAAAAGTATAACAGACACGATATAAACTATACACAAAGGTTTTCGTGTATGATTTAAAAAACTAATCTGTGATTACAGACGAAGGAAGGAGTACTAACTAAACCATCAAAAATGAAACATCAAATTACATACAGCGATTAAATTCGCGGTGAGGAAATAAATGAACCGAGTTGATTCGCTCACTAAACAAGATAAAATAAACTGTCATACAAAACGTTTCCGCTTTGATGAGATCTATTCTTTTCTCATACGGAGGATGAATGGCATTCGGAGATTTTTCCGGATTGAATAGCTTTTTAAAACCTAGGTAGACATACTGTACATATATACATTGCAGTAGACTATTAGATGAGAGAATATAGAATAATTGAAAAAAAATTTATTACGGGACTTAACAATACAGTGTCATAAACTAGCATGATTTTGTTTTCTAATGATTCCAACTACTGACCGGGCGAGAAACTGTATAACAGCCTGTTAAAGAGTTTTTTATAGATAGAACAATATATGAATTGTATGGGGAGAGCACCCTTGAACAAAAAGAGCAACAATGGATTTCTTTCAATTAAAAAATAACACATTGCAGAGAAAAGATTTCCTTCTCCTCAAATTCACCTTCATCAGCATGTGGATACAACATGTTTTGCCAGCTCCGGACGGTCCCAGTGTCATCATGCCGTGTCGTACTCGTTGCGTCTCGAAGAGTTGGATCAGTTTGAGCACCCAGGACGGATGAGTTATCAACTGGGCGTCGCGCACTTGCTTGTCAATGGCCGCTTCCAAAAGGGGGTAGCCGCC
Source organism: Nematoplana nigrocapitula (assembly GCA_032274565.1). Lineage (NCBI taxonomy): Eukaryota > Metazoa > Platyhelminthes > Proseriata > Nematoplanidae > Nematoplana > Nematoplana nigrocapitula. Next base: position 2,137 of record JAUYWV010168032.1, read on the forward strand.
CTTGTCCAGTTGGATGCCTATTGAAGAGAGATAGAGGATAAAACAAATCAATGTATAGAAACTCATACATCATCTACAGCCTCCAATTATTTCAAATGGAAAAAACAATGCATACTCTTAGCGATGGTTTCTTCTTTTTTCCCCAAAGATCGGTCTATTAATTCTAACTCCATTCTCCTCACGGGGACAGGAGGACTCATTTGGCAATAGTACTATAACCAAAGAGGTTGGAATAAGTATACTAGAGTAGACACGTTCGTTCAAAGATAAAGGATTTCCGTGTAATTTGATTGATTACCCTTTCGGCCAATCAAATGCGACGATTTTCTGTTTTAAAAATAGTAGTAGAATTTGGTAGGCATCAAAGCTCTTTGGCAGGCATGCAGGTTAGTGATTAATTTTCCAATACAATGATAGAATAGAACACATACTCGTTTTATTTTTCCTACCAAACACCCCCAAACCGAAATTACATATTTTGCGCGCGTGTCTACTCTAGTTGATGTATTACAACCTGTTTGACTATACCACACCCGCCTACATAACGCACACGGAAAGGGTGGGAATATCGATATCGATCGCTTCGCCGATTGCTTTCCCGCCAGGGACTCCTCCAGATATGGCCTGCTACGGATAAAGTAACGCATTTTAATTGTACTAAGACAGCCACAACAGAACTCACAAATCGATTCTACATGAGAAATAAATCGAAACGTTGCATGAAATCAATTTTATTTTTCAATAATGCTCTATTTATAATTTGCAAAAAACACTGATAATTCCAAAACTGCTCTAAAAAGTTTTAATTTCTTTGTGTACTCAACCGGGAAAGAGATCGTTAATCAGCGAAATGAACAGAGGCTCGTCTTGGTCTACCAATTTGCTCAAGTTCATATCTCGCAGTACGCGCATCACAGTCGTCTGTTCAGTATCGTTGGGATTCTGACGTTTCACTGAGCCCAGGGTTCGCAAAACGGACAGAATGTTCCTCAGACCGAAATCGTAGTGCACCTAAAATGTGAAGAACAAGACGTAATGTATTGCTGTCTTTGCAAAACAAAAATAGGCGTCTACAACTGTTGAGAAAATGTACAAAGGATCCTCGGAAAGTAATAACATGGAGAGCTTCCCAAAATTAATTATCTTTATATGTGTTCGCTATCTCCTCCTAGACTATCAATCGGAGAGAGATGAAATTGCAGAGCATGCACTATATGTCTTTTAATTTAGGCCCCTTTTTAGACTACCGAAACTATACCTCACGTTTATACCTGTTATAGATAGGCAATGTTAATGAAATTTCGTAAAGATAAAGAACAGCTTACGTCGCAGTGAAATCACAACAGTCACATTGCATTTCCCATTATTAATTTGTTGATCGACTTGTTGTAACAGATTATACGCAAAATCTCAAAATTTACATTACTAAATCGAACAAAAATATGTAATGACACATTTGTAAATACCTTAATCATACAACAGACTGCAGAATTCAAGAACAATCAGCCATTCATAACAACGAAGGATTAGTCATTTTACAATTATTGATTAATTTGTTACTTAAAGAATATACGAGCAGACTTCGAAATTGAATTACATTGAAATTCCCATAGTGATAGTAATTCGCGGCAAAATGCCAGAGAAAATAAACTCAATTAATGACTCCCAGTCACGTGCTGCCAAGAGTACTAGAGTGCATCAAATCGCAGAAACACACTGCTCGCCTTAAAAGCAACTGCGCGGCAATATCCTGGGAACGCGACTGCGAAACCCTCGACAGCGCACTGCCCGTCATCAAACAAACGCTATTGGGTCCATAGGTTCCGTTGTTTAATGTCTTCGTAGACATCTTTTAAGACTACCAAATCTTTACTTCATTTTATATCTGTTCTTCATATGCGGTCTCAATGAACATCTAAGGAGTTAAAGAATTGCGTTGTTGCATTGATATCCCAATTATTTACCTGTTTGGTAAGCTGCTCCTCGCAAAGTTTGTAGAGAGTGTAGAATTTTCTGGCCAAGATGTAATTGTCGATGAAGCCGCACGAAGCCAGCTTCACTCGGATGATGATCTGTCGATCTGGGACCATCATAGCGACTGTACGGAAATTGATCTTCAGGTTCTCGGGCAATTCCTGCCGACCGGCATAGCCAGGATTCTAAATTGGAATAGATTGAGTGGTAGGCCGTGTGAAAAAACAACTCTGTCAAATAAGTTCAGACGCGTCACTTTCAGAGATACACACGTCAGACTACAGTATTTAATCCCATGGTCATAATGTTTAATCTTCCGTCAGAAGTATAAATAATATTCTCGTCGGATTTATTGGAGTTTGGTTTAATGTTTGATCATAGTTTCCACATGCCGAAAATGGTGTGTGTAATCGATGAGGAACATGCAAAGATGCAAGGAGATGCCGGATATTTGAATGCAGTGATTCTCAAAGGGGACCCCAAGCCCCAAGGGGGTATTTTCAAATCTCAGGGGGGGGGGTATTTTCGATTTGAAGCAAATTTGTCAATGCAACATAACTTTTCAATACTGAGAGGCTACCGCTAGGTATTACTGTAACTAGTGTAGCCTTATTCAGAGCATATCAGAAAATATTTTAGAAGGAAGAAAAAAGACAGCATGGAAGGTATGATGGATACGCTAAAGAGTAAACATTCATAACTCTCAAATTGCGAAGCATTGTATGCTTTCTTCGAACAGTCGTGAAGCAGATCGGGAGAGTTTACCATTGTGAGGAAGATGCCGAACTCGGGGTTCATATCGACCAGATCTCCGTCTGTGAAGATGAACTGCTTCTTTCGTTCCTTCTTGCCGCTGAGCACGATAGCGATCTGCTGAGCAGCCACCGACAGCACGGGCAGCTCGATCCGGTTGAACTCGTCGAAACAGCCCCACGATCCGGACTGGGCCAGGCCCTTGTAGATCCGGCCCAGGCCGCGGAAGTCCATCTGGTCGGAGCAGTTGAACACAACGACATACTTGCCCAGACAGCGGCCCATGTCCTTGGTCGTCTCCGTTTTCCCTGTACCGGCCGGACCAGCTGGCGCGCCACCCATGGACATGCCCAGCGCTTGGGACAGGGTGATGTAGCATCTGATTGGATAGATGAGGGGAAAGATGTGCTAAATTAAACACTGAGAATATCGATTGCTTCACCCAGTAAAATCCGACGAAATGGCGGCGTCTATCTGAAGTCCAGCAGCTCAATTGCCAACTGCTATTGGACATCTCTATGGCCCTCTCCTACTCTCTCCACTCTTTATTTGGCGCCAATCGTTTTCCAACCCTTCTGTTACACAATTCTCTCGCCATTGTTTATGTCTACAGTATCTTAAAAACTACTGGACAGTACAGAGTACCCCTTTGATGTACTGCAAGTCCGATGAGGGGCACTTTACGTATGTTATCAGGGGCACTGACAACCAGAGACAATTGCATTGAGCCACTGCTGCATGACCCGAAGTTGACAGCATGGTGCGGAGTTACTACATCTGGGATCATCGGCACGTGTTTCTTTCGAGACAACAACAATGATGGAGCAACATGCAATCTCACTGCAGAGCGCTATGGCATTCTCATCTGATCGGATGGTTCCATCCGGACGGAGCAACCGCGCGCACTACCAATGGATCTCAATGATGATGAACGTGCGCTTACAGATTCCAAGCCATTTCATTTCCCGCTCCCGATTTGTCGACGTACCCTAGCCGGGTCTGACAGCACCCAACTTTTTCCTCTGGGGTTCTTGAAATCTTGAATCTTCGAAGCCCGCCCAGCATCACACGGGAGGAACTGGTGGTCAACATCATCAGCGTACTGAAATCGCTGCTATTCCTGTTGCTATGCTGCAGGATACATTGCGGCGCAGCTTCCCGTCTTGACTGGAATAATGCTCAAAGAACGGCGGCGATCATCAAGACCTGATTGCCATCAAGGAGGTTTAAATACATCAGCTAGAGTAGACGCGCGCGCCAAAACATGTAATTTCAGTTTGTGGTTGTTTGGTAGACAAAAATTCACAGAACGGCTAATATTTATTTTCGGTTAATTTTTGCAAAATGGCAACTATCTGCTGTAAACTGTACAGACAGACAAAATGAAATGAGAATGTGTTCTATCATTGTATTAAAAAATTAATCACTAACCTGCATCAATTATCTTTAAGTGAACGTGTCTACTCTCTAGTAGACTGTCTGAAATTCCTTAATTTCTACATCGCTGTGTTGCATTGTAATAAAGTACATTTTACCATATTAAATCGGGCGTTATTTTTCTATTCACCCCAGTATAAATAGCAATATCTCACCGATCGGTCAAAGGGGTAATGACAAGTCGCTCCGTACAACCGAGAAACTCATTCTGATAATCAAAGTCGACATCAGTAATGGATATGACACACTTGTCGGTGTCTTCGACGAAGTAGAAGCGAGTCTGTTTCAGCCAATCAAAATCTGTGGGTGTTTTCACTTTGTTCACGACCTAAGTGGAGATAAATAGATGGATAGATAGATGCGTTTGTTAAAGGGTAAAACAGAGTACAAAGAAACTCACCAGTTCTGCAAAGATATCCTTCTGATGGACATGGATGGTGATGAGGGTTTCGAATTTAGTCCGTTCCACCTTGGTCAAATCTCGAGTGGTTTGCTGAATGAGTATTTTGAGAAGTTGATCGAAACTGTCATCTGTCTTTTGCATCACTTTCCGGTCCTGTTTGGCATTCTGTAGAGCTTCGGTTGCATCACGTGTCCAGAGTAGTTGAATACCGAGCAAGCCAACCTAACAGGGAGGAGTCGTCAATCGTCATGTGTACGATAAGACAAAGTGGCAGCCCAAAGAAATAGTCATATACTGTACAGGGGAATCTCGCTTACTTGTGCCGGGAACATATCCAAGAACTCGAGCAGGTTGAAGTTCGAATCCGCAATGGCCATGTAAGCCGTACGAATGACCCCGTGGAGAGAGTGTTGAGACATTTTCATTAGCGCCATCAACCACGACTCCACGTTGCCTTCAGCACGTACAGGCTTCTCCAACTGGAAGATGCGATTGAAAATGTCAATGTAGCAAAGAAAGATCGGAAGCTACAATTGGTCTTCAACAAGTGAGACCTGGGGATGCATGGTATTTGAAAGAGTGAAAGATTTCACGGTGCCGACAGATGATCTCATATTGCAAAGAAAACATTTATATATGAAAATAGTGTGTCCTATACGTATAGTTCTCCAGTGTGCAGACCTTGCTTACTAAAAGTTGTCAAAAGTTGCTGATTGGGATTGTATAAAGAAATAAAAATAGAGGAGAGCCCAAGAGTCTGAGGATGAGTAAAAGTGGTCTTCAACAGGAACATACGAGGAATTAACCTTGACATGAAGGAAAATGTGATCGAGACAGTATTGAATACTATACTTTTGAAATGGAAAGGAAAGCAAGGATGAGAAGCCGAACGATATGACATGCAAGAGTCAACAACTTTTCAAATACAAATTCGCCAAGAGAAATAAAGATTAACATTGCTACTGTATCGCTCTAATCAGAGATACGGAATAACTTCGTAAATCAATGTATGTGGAATAACTATTTTTGCAACTAGGGTGAAAAGCAGAGTGTTTTACCCCGCGGTCGAAAATTATCCGCAACATGACGAAATCAGTGTTTTACCCTTGGTCTAAAATTATCACGAGGGTGGAGCAAAGCGTTGTGTTGCTAGCTGTACTGTTATTTCTGTTCAGTAATAAAAAATCCAGTGGACAATCACACTAAGTGTTATTCCGGCTGTTACATAACATTTCAAAATGTCGACTTCTACCGCATCCCGCTAAATTAAAAAATATACGTATTGTATGCCATTAAAGGTTTACTTAATCATTCAAACATTTAAGGAAATTCTATGGTTATTAATTAATACGTTCGAAAAGTTTTCTAATTTACAATAATATACAAATTCAGTAATTATGCATTTATCATCACATTTGCATATCCAAACGCTTTAAGGCAAGTGATACGTTGGCTGTATACAAAAATAACTTTTGAAATAGCAGAAATGGCAGGAAAATTTACCTGCTCAAGAATTTCAAGACTACGGCTTACAATAGTCATTCTTGTAATTCGGGGTCCAGCACTCCACAGTGATTCAGTATAGAGTTCAACATTGGCAAGAATGGAGCTAATCTCACAGCCTCACTGTTTTAAGGCACAATTTTCACCAGGATGGTATGTAATGGTAGTTTTAATCATCTTTAAAGTTTTCTTGTGACGAATTTATATTTTCATTTGGCGAATTTGTATTTTCATTTGGCGAATTTTGTGTTACGATTTGATGAATTTAAATTTTCATTTAGCGAATTTGAATTTGAAAAGGTTGTAGTGTCAACAGAAAACCGTTGCAATGTGACCCAATAAATCATTAAAAAACTGCATCTAACCGCATTGCATGTACGGACTTCTATTTTAAGCATACTTCGAGTGCCTCGTGCTCCTGCGAGTAACAAGCCAGGATTGTCTCGTATTGCTTCTCGTGGAACTTCACCGTCTGAATATTGTCGAAAACGGAGAGCAGATGAGCTTGGATTGTGTGGGGGTCCGACGCCTGGCCCAAAATCTCCAACAGAGCCGGATCGGAGACGAAAAAGAATCGAGGAAACAGGAGACGCTTCTTTTCCAGATAACTATAAATGGGATGATACGATGAGGAAAATGTTAATTCCCCGTTACCTTGAGGGTATTCCACGTGACGTTCATTTATTTTAATCTGATTGGTCCACGTCAGCAATGCCCTTGACCTACTTATGACGTAACATGCTCTGATTGTCTGACCTACTTATGACGTCAGACGATGACTCATCTAATCCTTTTTAGGTGAGTTAGGGGCTGCGGAACTCGTACGCTTAACCTTGCTCATTTTTGGGCAAGTGTGTATATTTCTCTTTAAAATGCCACTAAAAATGACTTATGAACGACAGCATTTCATTTTACCAATATGACTAATATTTATTTCTGTAACACAGGAAATTGAAAGACTAAAAAGTCATTTTTGAATAAAAAGGAATAAAAGGAAAAAATTGGTATAATAGATTATTAACCTCTTAGGGCTTCATCTGTTTTAAAATATAATATGTATACCAAAACGGGTATCACATCAATGGCTTGGTGGAGGGATCGACAACCCCCCAATAATATCAGAGGATGCTGTACCTAAAGAATTTTTAAAACGTAGTAAAACATGGTGTTTAACATACAATAATATGTCTCTCAAAGCATGAAAATATGACTTATTTGTTATTTCTTTTAAGATCATGTAGGAATAATAATCCTTATAATTTCAATCCACATTATCTTTAAACGTCAATAATAGTCATTTTCATAAGATGCGTAGAGCCGACATAAAATTTTTCGATAGAAGAACTATTAGAAAACAGTTTAGATAATTGAAGAATATGGAACAAAAATAATCTGGGTGCACGAAACAAACATGAAACTACTTTGAAGAAGTCAAGACTAAAGTTGTGTGACTGTCCGCTTAGTGAAAGCTTTTCTATGTACTATACTGTATGTAGATAATGCTCTTTTTTCAACTCTTACATGTTCTGAATGCAAATAAAAAATCCGATATATTTTGACGTATTTCCAAAATTAATAGTTAATAAAACAGAAACAGAATAAGATACGCTAAAAATAAATCCGGTTTAACTCTGTTATCTCTAAACCTATGAATATTTGCTATATAAATGTGCTTTAATAAAATGTGCATAACACTATTTTACATGTTTTGTGTAAGTTTCAGCTTAATATGGCAAATATTGATCCTTACAGTGCCAAACAATACTATCCAATATGGCCAAATTTTATAGTGTGTTTTACAGATATCCAAGGTAAACCAAAAATTTGGCCGCCATTTTGCTTTTTAAATGGCCGACATGGATTAAAGTTACTCGATGAAATTGGCAAACAAGTGGATTTCAAAACTTTAGCGTGTAATCATTTAGGAAATCATTGGCAAACAAATTCACTAAGGGGGGGGCAGGGGGTTGTCCGCCGGCTCAAAGTCGAATTACTCAATGGTAGCAAAACATGAACAACTTGCGCACGTCAAGAAAAACGACTAAATAACTTCCATCTCGAGTGGTGTAGCTTGTTCTGCATTGCTCCGGGGGCCTGTATTGTTTGTTTATACTCATTCCATGACCGATAGTCGCACTTCGAAGCACCCTTCTTTGTGAGAAAATTGCAGGTGACTGCAGACCTGTTGGGCGCCCAAAGATGTGGTTTAAGGACACCTACAAACGATACGATTATAGCCATTGGCCTGCTGAGTGTACGTCCCTGTTTGGTGTCCAAACTTCGTCAAATGTCGCAGGCTCTGTGACGCACCTATGGAGGAAGGATGGTCCATGCAAAAGAACAAGGAAAGAGCTCCTTTTCAATATCTATGTTGTTTCAATGCCTTCCCGAAAGAAACTGCAGATAGCCTTCATCTATTTGAAGAGAAGGAGACACAAAGCAAGCACTTACTAATCATATTTAGTACAACGTCTAAGACCTATGTAATCAGTTTTCGACGACACCTACCCTGTCAAACTTTTCTGGCAAATCTCCAACTGTTCAAGCAAGTGGGGTAGCAGTTGACTGAGCGTCTCGTCGCCCACACAACAGGTAAGCACATTGGTGTTCTCGTGGGCCCTCGTCATGATCTTGATCCACGACTTGTCAATGTTACTGAAGCGTTTGGCCTCTTTGGGCAGCTGTTTGGCGATATCACCGCCAACGAACACGGCCTCCAGATAGACCCAGAGATTCTGGACGGTCATCCATTGCTCGATAATTTCGCTCGAGTTGGACAATTTGGACACATAATCTTGAATGTCCTTCTTGAACGGGGCGTTGTACCGATTGCTCATCAGAGAGCTGAGGATCATCAGGGAGTCCTCCATGAAGGAGATAATTTCCGAGGTGTGGTCGCCACGAAGGAGCAGTTCTCCGCGATTTTTGAAAGTTCCAAACTTAAATTCGTGACCGCCCCATTCGGCTTTGACCGCGCGCAATTTAGCTTCGATATCCTTCTCTTTGACCGCCGAGATGCAGATATCTTCGATCTCCTCTTTGCACTCGAGGAGCGGTGCTTCGAGAATATTCCTCAGAGCAAATCCGTCCGACTCCACCTCGAACTGGTGCTTGGTCAGGTCGCTCATTCTCTGCCAATGCCGAGGTTTCATGGCCTTGTTGGTCATCAACTCGAGCAGCGGCACCATCTCGTTGAAGTTGTCGATAGTTTGGCGCAGGTCCTCAAACGCTGGCCAATCTTTCAGCGCTTTCGGCAGTTTTCGGCAACGATTCTGGAAATCTTGCAACTCGTTGGAGATCTTTTCGATGTCCACGTCGGTCCAGGGTATGTCGTAGTAGCCGTTGACTGAGTTGATCACGTCGTTGTAGAGGCCGTAGAGTTTCTGCAACAGATTGAGCTCTTTGCGGATCTGTTGGAGCTGAGGATAGTCGCTGACTGCCAGTCCAAACAACTCCTCGCCTCCTGTGTACGTGATGAATTTGCGTTGGAGATTGTCGAATCGGTTCTGGAAGATGATCAGACGATCCGAGGCCTCTCTCGGTGGAACTCCGGTAACCATAGGACCGGTCTGAAGGAAAGTTTTACAAAAGTCGCATTTATTGATTCATATAGCTGTTTTTATTAGGGAGAAAATACGAGGGGGAGGGGTCAATAAGTTTCTGCAATTTTGATGAAAGCATTGGACTGCATCCAAGATTGAATGAAACATTTCTATAAAGTATGGAAACATTTAAGATATCTTTAAACATTTTTTGTCAATATCTCATTGAATCACTTCGGAATTTAATTCTCAAAATCTATTTCGGACAATGAAACTTAACATGAATTAGTCTCAATTGGGTTTTCATTATTCCAGCATGAATTTGACTAAAGAACAATTTTCAGAGCAATGATTTATCATGACTACAAATCAGGATCAAAATCACGTGAATATACGCCACGACTGTCCACTATACCAAACAAATGTTTTTTTCGTTTGTTCAGCATATTTAATGTGGTCGAAAAGGTCGCGAAGACGAAGACCGTCCACAGAAAAGATATAGCCAGATTACTTTTCATTGACTCACTTTAAAGCATTCTTAAACTCTGTAAACATTGTTTAGTTCATAAATAAATGGCTTTTTATACATTTCAAATGTTTTTCATTTATGTTTTACTTTTAATGATCAAACAGCAGTTCTGAAGCCAAAACAATCAGCTTAGTGCTGAAAGTTTCACAAACATCTTAGATCCTTTTATAGTTTTCAGAAATGTACTCATTATTTATGTATTAGATTATGTTCATAGAAATTGCAGAAACCTACTGACCCCTTAAGCATTTTCTCCCACAATCTTCTTGGGATGTAACTATTAGGTCACGTCATGCTGAAAAAACTAAAACCAATCTCAAACGCAAAAATAAAATCGACTTTGAAGATAAACGTGAGATTAGTAATAGTATTAATAATACTTTATTTCTGGGAATCACTCACATATATACAATGAAAAAATAAATAAGACAACAAATAAGCATAATATTACTTTCCCTGGAAGCTAGAGGCATTCAAAAATTGAAACGATCGTGCTCAGCTATACTGTCCACTATTATTTTTTAATATATTTCATTTTCATTTTCGCTCTCAAAAATATTAAGTTCAAATAGGCTCAATAAATCGTAGGTTAACTAGCATTGAAGTCAATTCAGACAACCACATGCACTTACTGTGAAGCCAGATTCACTTTTTCGTTGCAACAGGATGGACGTTTTCACTGAAAAGTATGCTTTTAAATTTAGTTTTATTTGTAACGTTTTTTTATTTTATGATTTAAACTTATTCCAACAAATGTTTGCTGCATCTGTAACTTTGTTTCTCTTATTGAATGCCTTTGCTGTAATAATCTCATACGATGGTGATTAATGAATTTGTTTAAAAACTTTTTTAATTCTTTAAAAAAAAGGAACTATTTTATTAATTTTCTTGGCTACTTTGTTTCAAATCTGCCTGCAATATTAGCTCTCGAAATATTGTATGTTTCTCTCTGTTAAGTGATTGGTTACCAATTTCAATTTCAAAGATTAATGGCATGGTAAAAATAACATACCTGGTCGTAGTCCCCGTAGAAATCGAAGCAGTCCTTCTTGAACACCTCGACATTTTCAATGAGACTTCCGCGGAAGTTCGGCTGAATGGTGATCAGATGGTCCTGGACCACAGAGGCGTGTGCCAGCAGTTTCTCCCACGAATAGCGCAGAGTGTCCACTCGCTCCGCTTCCACCTGGGGCACCGGCAGTTCGTGCTTGTTGAGCATCGCGTAGGACTCCTCTATTGGTCCGATCGCCATGTCGATGCGGATATTGTTTTCCCGAATCTCCCGCAGAGCTCCCATCGCGATCCGTATGTCGTCCAGATCTTTGATCGGCCGCGACAGTCGCTTCTCCAACTCCTCAGTGAAATTGAATATCTCCTCCATCTCCGTCTTGTATTTGATGTTGCAGGCGCGGCCATAGTGCAGTCGCCAGGCCTTGGTCTCGGCGAGCAAGCCGATTTTCAGATGCTCCGTGTACAGGGCGATTGGTCCGCAATCGTAGTACTCCGGCTCCTCCTGGATGTGCTCTTCCGACTCCTCGTAGTGCTTGATGGTCGCCTCAAATTCGGACAATTTGGGATTCTGGGCCATAAATTCGACCAGATCCTCTTCACGATTTTTCTCCCAGATAGGTTTGTAATGGTTGAACATCTCGATTGCCGTGGTGATATCCTGCGCCACAATTAGAAAAAGAAAGGGAAAGTAATTAAGTATATTATGATACCGTTATACTAAATTCTCTGTATATAACCTCCAAAATATGTTAAACAACAGAGAGCTCGCAAACATAACCAGGTTCTGTATTTGCAGAGGAAGGCGCGCAAATGCGAAAGGGAAGAAAGCGCTGGATGAAAGAGTGTGAGAGAGGCAGATGGGTGATCTTTGTGAGTGGCAGGGACTAACAGGTTCATGATGATACAAGGCGGAACGGCCACTGTCCCAAGTGATTCTGTCTTAATCACACTGCGTCCAGATTTAGTCCTTGTTAGCAAGCAGAGCAACTGGAGCATCATTCTTGTGGAACTGACTGTGCCCTGGAAATCTCGAATGAACGAAAGCCGTCAAAGTAGACGGAGTTGGCAGAGGAGTTCAGAACAAGATGTTGTAGAAGTAGGGGCCAAAACCACTATGAAACCTGTTCGTACCTGATGAGTCAGGATGGGTTATCGCGGGCAGCTGAGGCTGTTTATATTTCTTATTTTTTGTGTGTGGTGTATGTGCACTATATCCTCCTAGACCATCAACCGGAGAAAGCTAAACATTTTGGTACCTACCTTTTTATTACCGATACGGAGTCGGCAAAAGTATGTAAAAAGTAGGGGCCGAGATCTTTAATTTGCCCCCTACCTCCATTCATGCATTGGAAACAGTCACATATGAAATTTTTCGAATGGAGGTTTGGCTTAATGACAAATTACTAAAATTGTTAAAAAATGCTCTTATGGAAATCCCTCGCAACAGCTTTGTGCAATTTTTGAAGATATTCAAAATTGCGAGGGTATTTAGTAGTGCACATCCCCATTGTTGACCGAAGCCATGTCTCAATCCGTCGCATGGATGAAAAAGAAAAGGATAGCGGATGGACCAACTAAGAGAGATTTTAATACCTGTGCAACCTAAAAGAGTGCACTAATAATGTCAGGTGATGCTAATTTAAAAAATAATGTTATTTCCCTGTGGTAAATATCCTAGAAGCAACTAGATTCCCCTTGCAACAACGACTTTAATCGTGTGGTGTACCAAGCGTGCTTGCATAGATCTTGCAAATCTTTCGAATGTAGTTTATCCTAAAAAGTCAATAAATGCATCTGTGAAACAAAGAAAAACTTCCGGAAAGCCTTCATCGAGCACCCCGTCTACCTTTTTCATTGAATTGATGGAGGTTGAAAGGAGAGATTGGAGTTTGGCGATTTCCTTGTTCTCCGAGACGTTTTTGTAGTAGTTGCGAACCTGGGTTTGGAAGTTGTAGTGGCTCATTGCGTCATCCTCTGTCGGTGCCAGCCCCCGGCGACCTTTCCCTCCGCGCGGTGCACCGACATCGCTGGCGCTCAATTCCGACGGCACCGCGCTCATCATGCTTATTCGACGTTCGCGTTCCCCTCCAGGTAGACCAGCCAGGTCGTCACTTTCGACGCCATTCACTGCCATCTACATGGGCGATACACGGGTGAGGGAAAGAGGGAGAACATGAGACGTGCCCGTACATTTTGTGCACAATGCAGTGAAACTGTTAAACAAGGTCCGGTAAGTCCAATGATGTGCCCGCCTTCTCTCCTTTCCTTCCTCTCGACAGACAGGCCAGGCCTTCTTATAGTGATGTGAGGATGCTTCATACCAAGCTTCAACTATAGCCAATCTCAAAATCGTAAAAGAAATCCTCTTGTATTAATTAATCTGGCGTAAATTAGCTTTTCAGCATTGCTACATGGCATACTACTATGAGTAGTGTAATATTCTATAGAAATAAAAATGGAGATTTTATCAGAATCCACGTCTTAAGAACGTAAACACTTAATAAAATATATCTAAAATAGAAATATTTCGCAATAATTGTCAAGATTTTTGACGGACATACAGACAGACAGAGATGCAATATTATTTCCACTGGTTGTAGATGAAAACCAGAAACAATACTGATTGTATGGATCCGAAAATCGCTATGACTACATGCACACAAATACAACCTGCAATTTATTATCATTCCCAATGTACGCTGCGGTAGGCAGAAATTTGAAGTTTATAAACAATATAATAATCGACTAACCTGTTGATCCTGGGCGATTTGCTGGGGAGTCTTTCTCTCCTTGCTCCACTGACTGATTCCCCTGCTCACCCCGATAACCGAATGTGCCGACTTGTTTACCCCTTGTTGAACTTCGTCCAGAGCTGGTTGCATAGCAACCACGGGGATCATCAGATGGGCGTAGCATTTGAAGAAAGGTCGAGTTGATCCGCGCATTGAAGAATCTATATAGATTATAGAATAAAGTCGTCATATACAGTGATGAATTCTCCGTCGACAAGTGGTCCGCAATAATGTAAAAAAGACACTCTATCGCAACTCTTGTCAGTTGTGAGATAAACTTAGAAAGTCATCACAGCAAACAACAAATAATGTAATCGTACCGTAGGCGATCAGAGTCGAGGTGGTGATCCGCTTTTTCAAAGCTTCCAGTGTGTTTCGCGTCACCTTCACAATGGCTTCGAGGTTGCGATGGTTGAAGTGGTTCAGCAGTTCCATGGCGGCCTCTTCGATGTTGTCGCGCAGTTCGCGTTGCTTCTTCTTCGCCAAGGAGGTCGGGGTGAGTGGTCGCTGCTGTTCCCCGGTCATTCGCGACCGCAAAGAGGGCGTGGAACTATGACGTCGAATGTCCTCGGTGGGAGCTGGCAGATAAAAAATGCAATAATCCAGTTACATTCTGGCATACAAGCAAAGTCAATACTCGTATATAATAATTATTTACCTTCTAAACCTCTATCCTCTCCTTTTCCCTCTTTGGCCGCGTGCGCTTCTTCTTCGGCGTCAAATAGGTCAAGGTCGCCGCACAGCATATTGATCAGCTCGTTGACTGCTTCTTCCACGTTGATGCTTTTCAGTTGCAAGAAGTGGGCTCCCTTCGCACAAAGAGTCTAAACAGAAGACAAGAGATCCACATACTGTATATTCGAAATAGTTTTTCAATTTGTAATTTGAAACTATCCAATTGGAGTTTAAATACAAAATTGTTAAAATGATTATGCATTATACGTTTAAAAAACGAAGTCGACACTTCGGAAATAGGCTTACAATCTCTATAGCGATAACGCCACTTATTTGTCTGTCGTTTGTTCGATAACCGCTTAAAGATACTGACAACTCTCGTGTTTTGAGGAACGACCAGTCTTCCAATAACTGATCTAAACTCCTCGTCAGCATTGCAGACTCAGACAGATTGTGCTTAGAACAAATACAGAGATGATTTTCTTTTCCTAATGACGTGTGCAACACGTGCACTCACAAATGTAAAATAAGAATTATCTACACGTTTGTTTAAAGTATAGTAGAGGTATAGTTAAATTCTGCATTGCTACAAGCCTTCACGTTCTCCAAATGATCATTTTATACTTCCTATTTTTCATTAAAGAGAGCAAAAGTCGTGTATATTAAACAAAGTGTATGTTGGCATTGGAATCATACAAATGTTTCTTAATGGATTATAACAAATTTGACTTCAGCCCTGAAAACGATCGTTTCGTTACAACTGTCCTATAACCGAAATTCTACTTATATCGATATGTAAACAATACCATAATAACCGAATTCCAACTATAACGGATGAAACATTGTCGTAGAAGCTGAAAGTGATGCATGCTGCACAGACTTTCGACACCGCACATGAATAAAGTCATAATTTAAAAAAATAATTTTCAGGGATAAAGACAAATTTCTTCTCATCCATTAGAAATATATTCGTATTATTGCAATAACAATATTTATGTATAAGAATACATACAATAATCTTGAAGAGACGAACCTCTGTCTTTTACTTACTACTCTATGACCTATATTATGAAGCAGTTAACAGTGAAAGCGTTGCTAAAGAAATCGTTAGCCAATCGATAGCATTAGATCACGTGTAGATTAAATGACAGATCACTGTTACCGTAACGAAATGAATCTCTTGTTTTAGATATTCGGAAAACCTTTGAGTCAAAGCTTAAATTTAGTTGTTTGCGTTTCTTTGTCTCACTTTCATAGAAATCGGAACGCCACACCACTTCGTTCGTCAAACAAAGTGGTGTGGCGTTCCGATTTCTATGGTCACTTTGTTACAGTCATGCCTATCATTATAATTATTTAATTATTATCAGTCAGGGGAACAGTCCGCCTTCCATACGTACATTTTTACGTATAACTATTACTTAACAAATACACCCATTTCAAATAAATGAATTTCCAAATTCGCGCTATTTATTTTAAAGTAATAAAACGCTAAACAATATTTCAATCGCAGTAGACGTGACTTTTCATGACATACATATAGAAATTAATGATCAACGAACAAACCAACCAGCCAGAAAATTTGTCAATCACCTGAGTTCTCTCCAAGAACTGATCGATACTCCACGGATCATCTTCGGGCAGCTCGCACAGATGCGCATTGGCCATCTCCTCCAAGATGAGATCGATACGAAATTCGCGCAGATCCCGGGCGCGTTCAAGCAGCAATTCCAATTCTCCCATAGCCCCGTACACCTCGTCCACGTAGATGTCAATGTTGAGACTGGTCCAGTTGTAAGTGGTGATGCCCGGTTCGATCACCCGACGTAGCCGGTTGAGATGGGGCACCATCAAAAGATCGTACTCCGAAGGGATACTACCGAGGACGCGTTTGATTTCGCCCAACATTAGCTGAAAAGTATACGTAAGTGTGACAGCGATGTTACAACCTCCTACAACAACCAACAGCAGCGTACAAAATTCAAACTATTAAAACAACGACATTCGTAACTTCAATGCTTCTTTTTTACACTAAACATTTTACTACAGTATAAATAAAACATCTATACTGCCGGCTCGACACAGCTATTAAATTCACGGAGAAATATAATCATTCAATAGAGTTAATTATATCAGCCAATCAGATTATAAATTTAGGATAGAACGAGGACATTCCTTGTCAGAGATTTATCAGTCATGACTTCACAGATATTGCACTGCTATAAATATATTTCAAATCCCTGAATTTCTTTGGAACTACAGACGGTGTTAGACCAATATAAGTACATGGTATGCGTCGCCTTTGGGATAACCTATATATACAGTCCGACTACTTCCAATTGCTATAGTTACTTACCGCCAGTTTGTTATAATGTTCCTTGAGGAAGGGAAGCTTCACTCGAAGCGATTGGGCGGTCAGAGGAATTTCCAAGCTCATTCGCATCATCACTTCTGTTTCGCGCGCCAGTGTCATGATGTCTGGATCCAGGTTGACGTAGAGTTCTTTTGTTTCCGCATGACGAACGAGTAGGGAGGCTTTCAGACCTGACTTGGCGTCATTTATCTGCAGATCATTGGACAAAAACTTCAGAAGATCATACACGCAATCGCGTGAGTACTATCTATTTGACTAACCTGTCTTAGCCAAGCTCGGTGATAGAGCACTTCGAACGCGACTAAAATCTCGGCCAACTTGTTGTAGTTTTTAACGACCTTCTTGCCTTCCACACTTTGGAGCAATTTCGGCATTTTCTGGAACATTTTCATCGGCTCCTCAATCCGGCGATAAAGTTGGCGTGCCCAAGCGATTTTTCCTATAGAAAAGCAACATATTATTTTGAAATGTGTTTTATTCAACGCAGGAATCATTTTCAAGGTCACTCACCTGCTATTGGCGGCATATCCCGTCCAATGGGTGGGTCCTCCTTGTTTCGCGTGTATATTCTGGCAACTGACTCCATTTCACGACCGTAGTGTGTCAGAATTCGCTGATATTTTTCCTCGATGCCCAGATTGGGAATGTTGAGTCGTTCAAACTTGCGAAGAATCTGCAGCGCGCGTTGCGTGTTGCCAATTTTCTCAAAGCGCGTGTCCATGAAGTTGATGATTCCTTGCTGTAAACCGACCAGAAACGATTTAGCATAAAAAAGACATTTAATTTTAAAAAATAAATCAACTCACATGAAGCTCGGCGATCTGTCTTCTGAAATCGTCAAAATCTTGATCAAATTCGGTACGGCGTTGATCGAGGAAATTATACGGCTTCTTTTTCATAGCAACCACAATAACGTTGAACTTGGCCGCCATCATCTCCATACCTTCGATCTTTGACTCGGCCAAATGCGAGTAGGTTTCCATGGTTTCGAACATTTCGATGATCTTCTTCATTCGCCTGGAGAACGTGTCAAACTTGCCAAAGATGTACATCTCGGAAAACTCGAACTTTCGTTCGTTCTCCAGCGTCTCCAGCTTGGCTTTGGTTTTCTGGAAGCAGCCCTGGTAGGCTTCGTTCAGAGCAATGGCGTCGCGCAACTTTTTCAACACTTCGTTGGTTGGCTGAGTCCACACAGTCTCGCTGTGATCGCAGGTGATGTAGGCCTTACACGCCGTGATCATCTGATTAGTGACCTTGACGAACAATGACGTCATCTTTTCCGACGTATTGTAATAACGCGAAATGCTGTGGATCATTCGAATTGCATTGATCAATTTAGGTATGGTGTCTACCATCTTGACCTGATAACGACAAAGTAGGTATGGCGAAATCAATATTGGAAACACAACAAACAACGGATGAACTTTGAAGCTTTGAACACTCACTGGGTCGCTGTGGTAAAGAGGCATGCAGTGCTCTTCCAGTGTGTATAGAAATTTCACATTGTCCTTGGCTTCGTTGGCACAATCTGTTATCCTCTTGTCCATCTCGATCCAAGTCTGCGGTAAACCAATGAGGGAAATTATTTAATAAGAGATAATTATCAAAACGTTGATCGCAAATTTCCTAACTTTAAAGACAATATAACTCAAAGGGGCGAATAAGCGGTTAGACATCAAGAAATATATAACCGTTATAGAAACTTAGTTGTCGTCAAGGTGATGGCATAGGATGGCATTTAAGCCATGAGCAAAAGACGCACATATGAAGAGCGTACTGACGTCCGCGAAGGCGATGTTAAAGTGTATTTTGGGAATTCAAATGGCAACAAAATGTACCGAGACATTTGGATCTGGTCGTGTCTTTGTGGAGAGAAACAATATGATGGAAGTCTGGGAAGATCTATTACTGAGAGGTACATGTACTAAATAAAGGAAGACCCGAAGAATATTCTGAACTTGGTACGGTAGTAGCTAATTACACATTCTGCTGATGTGGTATCGTGGTCACAGCATAGCACAGAACTTCACCCAATAAAGACAATCAGTCACTTCGGACAACTTCCTTCCCATTTTTCGAAAACTGGAACGCCTATGAAAAAAATTGACGAGATTGTGAAGTCAAATTCTACCTGGCAGTAGTAAAAAGGTCAAAAATAAATTTTGTGAATTTAAATGGCAGACAAAACCAAGCAAGAAAATAGCGAAAGGGAACCGTGTTAAAAGAGAAAAAGATGAAGGATTAATAATGCTCACACCATTTAAAAAATAAAGTAATAAAATGGAATTAACATAAAAGATGAAAGCAATTCACAACATAAAAGACACTTGCTTATTGATGATAGAATACAATGAAAAGTAAATAATTTGAAAAAGGTTTTCGAGGATCAATCGAATTTAGGGTCATTTGAATGACTGCCTCAACTCAACATCAGTCATTAACTTTGTACTCGAGATCCAAATTTAACCAATCATTGTGATGCGCTATTTCTATCGTAACTGACTATAAATATTAAACTTTATTTTATCATTGTACTCTTGTATCAGGAAATCGAGAGTCAGTGTATGAAATGGTTAACCCGTTGAATTTAAATAAATACGCATTAAAGCAAACAGTCCAGAAAGATGCTTTGGTGTATACTGTATGTATTCTTCACTGTATAAAACAGACCATCACCAAATGTAGGTATCATCAGTTAAAAGTAGTGGTAAAATAAACCGCGAAAATGTGTAAATTCCCCTTCGTAGTTTAAGTTACCCAAAGGATTATGTTTTTTTTCTGATAATTTATGTGACTTCAAATTAAAATTCCTAGACAAATAAATCTTCGTGGGAAATTTCATCGGGATTGTTAATCCCATAAGCGCCCGTTATTCTCCCTTTTCCTGTATGGAAGTGGAGGAAGCAGAATTACAAAGGACGCGTGCTGTGTATCCAAGCTGTCTACAATGTTTCAGCAAATAAAGCCCAAAGACAGGATCGCAGCAGAGACAAGCTCAAAGACTAGCCGCTGCGCAGTGACCCTAACAACGGCAGGATGTAGAGGACAGAAGGCCTAACTCATCTCTATTTCAAGGAGAAAGTATAGATTAGCACTAAGGTGTGCGTATGGAGAAATGACATTGACCTTATCTGATCGGATTTGACAGACAGACAGACTCTGTTATGGAGATGAGAGGAGGCATCTAGAAACAAACGCACTAGAAGACTTCAAGCCTTTACTCACAGCGTACACTTCTACTTGTATGTTACAGTGGATGACATACGTGGCGTCTCCCCCTTCTATTTTCTCCAAGTGCCAGTGAATTTAATCCAAAGAGCAGCCAATGTAGTTCATGGGGAACACGCGCCAGTACCGAACCGTATTTTGTCTTTCCAGTCAGTCGAAACCATGGAGTGCCAGGTCGAGGGGACGCGTCAGCGCCCCTATCTCTCGGTGGAAAGAAAGAGAGAGAGAGAGACCAAAGAGAAACAAATAATCGTAGGAGGTCCCGTGGCATGCAGCAGTTTGCCTGCCGGAAAGGAACACCCCCGACAAGAGTAGCCGGCTGCATGGTGACACCCATCGAGCGCCTCCTACAGTTGGGCGTTAACAAGAAGAGCTTCTGACTCTAACGGAAACCTTCGAGTACTACAACGTTGTATTTTCACTGATATGAGATATGAGTGCCTATATTTCACTTACTCATAGGCCAAATTTACTTCCAAGAAGATTAAATTCACTGTGAGTAAAAATAAACTCACTTACATTTCGACCAAACCTTTTTAGCTAAATATAGCCTTGGTAATGAATGAAAATGGTTGAATAAAGACTACTGATTTAAAAACTTCTCTAGAAGTCACTCTGAGAAATACTGTTTCCCTGGATATATTGGATATCTTCACAACCAAAACTGACCTTGAGTGTCCTCGACTTCGCCGCTTGGAGCACCCCCAGAACAGCTTTGACCTCCTGCGATTTCAGCTGGTCTAGGAGGTAGTTAAAGGCGGCCATTCGCCTCTTCCAGTGTTCCAATTCTGCCCGCGGACCGATGTCGTCCGCCTCTCGTCGGATCTGTTCGGATTCGGCAAGCACCTGGAAATGCGGTATAACGGGCATGCATCAGACTATGAAAATACAGTGAATGTTTTAAATATGATGGCGTCATAAGTAGGTCATCCAAGGGGTGGGCGTCTCCGAGGGGAATTCCACGTGATATTGACATATTTTACTCTGACCTACTTATGACGTACTACAGTCTCTATTGGATGACCGACTTATGCCGTCATCATTTAGGAATTCCCAATCTATTTTTAGGTGAGTTGAAGGCTGCCCAACTCTACTACGATGAAGGATAACTGAGGATGGGAGCTCTCCTCCACACGAGTGACACTGTTTATGGTGCCACCGGTTGCCAAGGAACTGTCAAGGTTGGACAACCAATGCGCCGTAAGAGCTGGACAGTACCACATAATGTAAAGCGAACCGTGATAAGTCACAGTAGGAGGGAGAAGTTGGAGAAGAAGCAGATCCTATGCGATGCGATTATATGCAATACAAGGAAAGTTGTCGCTGAACTAAGGACGGAGAGGCGCGAGTGCGCTCAGAAACGGAGAGCTGTTGGTGTAATTCCCGGTCAAGGGGACGCATTAGCGCCCCGACCTACCCGAGGAAAGTGAGAGAGGAGAGCAAAATGCAGATAGGTTATATAAAAGAGAGAAAATATGGAGAGAAGAGAGAATAGAGAGAAAAGAGAAAGGAAGAAGGATGAGAGGAAAAAAGAAGAGAAATAGAGAGGAGAGAGAGAAACCGTAATAGGTCTCAGGAAAAGCAGCACTTTTTCCTGCTGGACCAGGACACCTCCGCCACGAGAAGGCGGCTGCATTGGGGCGGAAGGACAACTCGAGGTGGCAATTCAAATGTGTATGATAGTTCCTATCTGTCTTATTTAATAAATTAACTTGTGTGATTATAATATAAAAATATAACTATCATTAGCATCCGCCGCTACAAGCAACCTTCTATTGTTTCCCCCCTACAATTAGGAGGATACAGACTGAATGATGAACTGTCCCATAGATAATAAAACAATGAATTTGTTTTCTTTTCAAAATTATACAAAATAGAGTACATGGAATTTAAGTCATAAATTGCTGCATTAACTGTATACAGTACAGTCCTACGCATCGCATGAAGGAAGGTTTCCGGAGCCAGCTATAGCCATATACACTGCATTGTTTTCACCTCACTTCAATAAATACCAAATACAGATCCGCATATTCATCGCTGAAATTCTTTGACAAGTAACTCACCTGTTCAATTTGCCGCATCCAGACGGCTGCGCACTCCTCGATGGCATTCAGAGAATCCGTATTGGAAGCAGCTGTGAGGCAGTCGGATGGCGATTTGAGCCGCTTCAATTCGTAGTTCTCACACGGCTTCAAGGTCACCTGGAGCAATCGATGATGAGATGATTTTAAGAAGACAAAACTTTACAATAATATCCACAACTTCTGAAATTGTTGAATACATATCACACGAAAATAAAAAACTAATTTAACATATGTCGGCCAATTTATTAACTCTGTAGAAGTCGAGTACAAAATTATCCCCATATAAATAGTTCGCAGATGGTTGGATGTACTGCGCAAAATAGTTTCGCTTTTATATAGGCCAATACTACGTCACCGACGATAAGCAGTAACCACATTGAGTCAGTTGAACAATTAGAATAAAGAGTCAGATACTAATATGAATGGCAGTAGGATTGCGCTATGGACAATCGTCTCATTGTGGTGAAACTCTGATAACGGTACAGACTGACAATAAACAGTTCCCGTCCCGATCTATAGAAAGATGGTGTGGGTTGGTTAAATAAGCAATAATGGAGTGGAAACGTGCTTGAAAGACGTACTTCAAACGTTAGGAAAGGCTGAATAGGACAAGCAGGAAAAAGGGTGAGTGTTTATAGTTTACAGAATATCGTCTAATAATACTACACCTTTTTAAATCAATTTGGCGAAAACATAAAATAAATTGGTGATTAGTAAAATAAAATTACACCTAATAAATTAAACAGTTATAATTTTAATTTGCAAAGTCAACAATTTTAGGTAAAGTGTGAAGTGCATGACAAAATACAGATAAAAAGGACTTCAGTATTTTTAAAGTGAATATTTTGTTTGTTTAAATTGCTTCAATGAGGTGTTGATTGACTTCTTCGGACATTTTTTCATTGTTTTGGGCCACCACAAGATTTCGTTTGATCAGAACCAATCGCTATAATAACTAGCGGTGTTGTCCTGATATAGGAATGTCGTATGGGTTTGTAAAATGAATTATCTGAGTAAAATGTAATTCTTCTGCAGTCAATTTGTTTCATACTGCAAATTTCAAATGACACGTCGCTCGCCTGATTTAATTTGAATTGACTTACCGCCACTTTGATTTTACTTTTCTCAAATTTTATTGCGCTTTTTGACAATTTGATTTTGAAAGGTATTTATATTTTTCTATGCCAAAATGTTTACTATATAAATAATAATATGAGCAAAAAGTCGCTGTTTCACCTTCTCCCTGAGGGTCTCCTGTGCCCCGCTGAGCACCATGACAAATCCGTCCAGACTGTTGAGCATGTCACGACGTGCCTGCTCCTGGCCCTCCACCTGGCCCCAACCCGCCTGCAGGTTGCGGAGTTGTGGGAGGAGAATACGCGAGAGGAGACTCTCCAGGCCTCCCAGAATCCCGTCGGTGCCGTCGACAATCATGAAGTTGACATCCTAGCGACACCAGAGAAACAGTGCGCACATGATCGTTAGCATAGCAACATCAGCTCGATAAAATAACGACAATGACGATACACTTAAGTTGTTAATTTTCAAATTCCCGATCAAGAAGACGCGTCAGCGCCTCAACTTCCCGTAAAAAAGAATAGGCATAAAGAGAAAGAAAAGGAAGAAACAAAAAAGAGAGGGAGAGGAAAGAGAGAGAAATGAAAGAGTGGAGAGAAAGTAGAGAAGAGAAGAGATAAGAACGAAAGAAGAGAGAGAGAATAGAGGGGGTAAAGAGAAAAAATATAAATAGAATAGAAAAGACAGACAAAGTTAAGAGAGAGAAAGAGGAAAGAGGCGTGATAGGGACAGAAAAACGGGGTAGTGGAAATAAATATAAAAGTTGAGAGGGGAGAAAGAGAAGAGAGCGATAAATGAGAGAGAAATATAAAAAGAGAGGGAGAGGAAAGAGAGAGGGTGAAAAAAAGGAAAAGAATAATGGAAGAGCGAACGTTTAAGAAAGAAAGAGAGAGAGAGGAAGGAAAGAGTAAGAAACGAGATAGTGAAGATAAAGAGGAAGAAGATTAAGAGAAAGTAGAGAAAGGAAAAGGAAGAAAAAGATAGGAACGAAAAAAGAGAGAGAATAGAGGGGATAAAAGAGAGAGAAAAGAAATAAAATAGAAAAGACAGGCAAAGTTAGGAGAGGGTGAGAGAGGGAAATGCAAGATAGGGAGGAGAAAGCGAAGGGAAAGAGAAGAGAAGCAGTGAAGAGAAATAGACAAGTGAGAGAGAGGAACCGGTAGGAGGTCCCAGGTAATGCAGCACTGTGGCTGCCCGAGCAGGACACCCCCCCCCACGGCCACGAGGGGACATACGCTTAACTTACATATATGGTGTACAGGAGTGGAGCCCATTATTTTGCCAATGCCTATAGAGACACCAAAATTGTTCGAAATGACGACATTCAACTGTTGGAGAACTGGTTTACAAAACATGGAGTAAATTATATTTAGAAAATACAAACTACTTCAGCAATTAAAAAACATAAATCAAAATTTCCAAAGATAAATATAGTGTTATACATTTAATTTAAGCGCAAGCATAAACGAATTCATCTTTATTACTGTATATTCCAGTTTGCAGAAGACATCGAGTAATTATCATTCACGTCGCGCTGTTCCATCTGCACGTCGTGTTGAACTTAAAAGAATAATTCCGATTAAATGGCGGCGTCCATTGGAAGTCCAGCTCGCAAGACTTCCAGATGGCAAACTACAGATGATTTATCTATTATTCTATATCTGTGTTTTGATCAAAGACAGCAAGGGAAAACGAGTTACACTGCAAGTTCACTCTATAGCTGAAGCAAATCAGTTTTATATGTGAAAAGTTCGGAAAATTCCCATTAGAAGTTGTGAATATAAATTCTGACTCACCTTGGCGAGAGTCTGTTCCGTCACGGGACTGCCTTTGGTGGTTCTCGTGAAGACAACACATGGCCCTTTGAGTGGTGCTTCGTGGCCTTGACTGACAAAGACTTTCGCTTTCAGAGTTCGGGCAGATTTGCCTCCTGTGAGACCTACGCGAATTTGATCACCTACAAGACGAAAAATAACCATTAAAAACCACAACAACTACTACGGCAGTTATGCTGCTCTGCATTCTTCTTTAATTTCAGCAATGATGTACGCCTCCTAACTTTGTAGAAAAATGGTAAAAATTACAAAGAGGAGTAAATCAAAACGGAACCTGAAAACGCATCTGTGGGTATGGGGTAAAATAACAGACTGAATTTTCATACTTCCAGTTCTACATACAGTAATTATATATAATTTGTAAGTGATACACAAAGGATGCACCAGAGGTGAGGGAGATTAATCATGCAGAGAATTGTGTCATATAAAGTGATCCTTTCCACTCCACACAACAGGTTCTGATCACTGATCTGTATTGATTTTCTCCAGACAAAAAAGATCAACAGCTTCGTTCGTATTCCACTACTAATGTCAACATACTCACTAAAATTCAAACAAGGACCGCTAAGTCCAACGATGCGTTGTCGTCCCTGATTGATTGGTTCTATCGCACCGACCAGGCCCCCATTATGGACCATAATGGTCACCGTCAGCGGCAACTTTCCCCTAAGGAACGCATACTATACTGACTTGTATCGTTCACCCAGATTAGGCTCGCGGGAAATTTATTCGGAGACGCAAAACGTTTTGCGGACGAGTCGCCAAAGGGGCACCTGTGGCGTCGAGGATATGGTGGTCGGTGGTGTTTGCATGCCCCTGCGAGATTGCAGCCTATTTTTATATGGAAACCCATCTAAAAACTACCCACTCTGTCTGAAGATCTATAGAGCTATAGATAGAAACTCTAACGCGAAGGCTAGCTAAACTAGTATAGCTAAAACCTACAAGACAACGATTGTCATGAGTCATAATCTATCGACATTGAACATAAGCGTGACGGACCTACATACAGACAGACAGACCGACAAGCTTTGATAGAGAAAAGTTTCTTCCCACGCCTAATGGCGTTTAAGGCTGCGTCGATCTCCGTCTCGGTCGGGATGCCAACCCCCACGACCTCTCTCCCGCCCTGCAGAACAACTATGTTAACCTCTGCGCAACTACTACTAATTCTCGTTAATTAATTGAATCAGACAGTCAGTTGCACGCAGAGTGTAACCCATACACTTTCTCCTCAGAGAGATCTTCTGCCAAATGAAAAGTTTTGCGGATGGTAAATTTATTCAAGTAAATTCACACATGAAAATTTTGCTTCCATTACAATAACTCCGCGGGCTGCGTTAGGCGATTGGACAGCAAGCAATCAGCCCGCCAACACTGCTGCTGCTTTGTGAACTCACTGACTGACTTTCATGGTTTACTATTACGTCTAATTGTGCGAAACCCCCTTCGTCAAGTGCCAATCTGCCAATCTGTGCACCGCAATACATACTATAACAAAGCAGCTCAAAGTAACTAGTCACATTATGTCATAGAACAAGCCAATTTTGCGCGCCTTCGTTTCAGCACTTGAATGCGTCCAATTATAGACGGTAGTTTGCGTGTATTGAAGACTCACAGGCAACGAGAGACAGAGAGGGGGAGCACTAGCGCGAAACAAACCACAAACGGCATCACAGAGTGCCATAGAGACGACACAAATGAAACACACAAACAAAATACACTCCACACACATCAGACAGGCGAAGAGAATCAGGCGGTTGGATTGGGGGATGCCCGACTATTTGCTCCAGGAAAATAGCACACGCACAGACAGCGCAACGGCGGCGAAGATAGGAAGGACAACAGCACATTGGTTGGGGTATGTGTTGACGAAAATCGAACTGGTGAAACCATGGTTACACCAGACAAGCCTAGCTACGCAGGCGACAAATGGTATTCCTGTTTGTTTGCCGAGCCGGAGAATGAAACCAACCGGGAATGCATTTAAACAATTAAAGTTTTGTCCAACACACGAAGGACTATCAGGAGATTAAGCATTAAAAACACAACAGTTTAGAAGCGTTCTGTTTTTAAAGTTTCCGATAGGATACCGACAATCAAAGTGTGCAAACAGAGCTGGAATGAACATGTTGAAAAGGTCCCTCCCATAAAAAAGTTTTCCTTCTTCACCAATAATACATCAGTGCAAAACTCTAAAGCTTTATTAAAAGTAAGATAGCTAGAACTTGGAATTATAATACCAACTATTGGAAAATGCCACCACAGAAACTGTACTACGAAACGCATTCAAAAGTTACTTTGCAATGGGATGTATAAACTCATCGCTGTTGTTGTGAAGTTTGTACTGGGTATCATTCTCGAAATCGTGAGCTTTCTTTATTAAATATAATCAACCAAGTGAGCCCAGTGATCCATGCGAAATATATACAATTTCAAATTCACCGGCGACACAATACAGAAACAAAAATTAAAAGAAAAGAAAACTGAAAGTTACTTCAACAAAACAAAATTATTTTACCAGTTTATAGTCCAGTTATGGCTAAATACAGGATTTAGACAAAGAATAAAATATAAAAATATGGAGACGTTCTGAGAAAAATGGAAAATGTATAATGATTCTGCAAATCTGGTAAACTAATTTCTACGAACATACGATTAGCATCGCAAATTAAAAATTAATGTTTCTCAATACAATTACAGTAAGTGTTATTTGTTTTAGATTTTATGGTGTTTATAATCTCTCCAAATAGTCTGTCATTATATTATCTTCAACATGCTTCTTGCGTTCTGTTATTGCTTGTCAAAACTTTGTCCATTGTTGAGGTTCGAATATTTAATAAGATAGATAGATAAACGTGCCTCATCGATCATACTACTATAATAAACCCAAATATATGAATCTTTATTCCTGGTCAAAAAAGTAAATAGATCCCATAGATGTACTTCGCAACAGCGTCCTATTTGCTCCACTGACTCACAACAGTGTACAAAGTAAAATCGTGCGGTCAGACTAAAACTTACCCACTTCCTTTTCCAGTTCCGGTTCTTGATGGTGGAAGAAGAGACGATTCGTGCCATTGGCAGAAAAGAATTTGTCCATCATTTCAATCTGCAATTTTAATGTAACATTAGTGCGTGTCATTACTGACAAGAGAAGTAGGAATTCTGCAGCCTCTCTATCAATTGATACGGTTTCTGTGGAAATTTATGTGGTTGGAAAATCCCTTGGTTATTAGGGAATTCCTCTAGTAACCTTATCGATTGATACAGAGGCTTTGGAAGTCCTACTACTCTGACAATATATTTATGAATTTCTACAAGAATGTAAATCCTCTCATAACCAAAATTTATGCCTGCACATTTCTAAATACTTCATTTTAAATTTAACAGGATGTCCTAAAAAATAAATACACAAACATTGTATGTACTATAGTCAGTAACGCATATGGACTAACAGCCCAAAAAACATCTAATATAAAACAATATTAAATCACCTCTAACTGACAAATATAAGGGAAAACAAGCAACAGTCACGCCAAACTATTATTTCTATGAATTTTTCAAACCAATTTACAAGTGCTGTTTACTAATTCTATCATCTATGTGCCAGCTAAGGAAACAAATCATCTAATGGTTTTAGGCTACCTTAAAGATATACCATCTTAGAATGACAAAATTAAAAAAAGGTTAAAACGGCTTCATATTTACCTCTTTGTTTCTGTAGACATCTCCTTTAAGCTTTAAAAAGATTATACGACGTCAGCATACAAAAACATTCCAGTAGGTACTAAGTACTAAGCAAATCATAGTTTAATAACTGCTAAAAAATGTACATCAGTATTGACTTGCCACAAACTAATTTCGATGTTGTTGTGGTTACCAGACCACTTCCGGAAGATGGGGGGGCAGCGCGCGGCCGCCGAGGCCCAGTAACCGGGCAACTCCCCACGACCGTCTCCACAGGTCGATGAGACCCACTATATCGCCAAAGATGGCAAGGCAGAGAACCGAAGAAGAGGTACAAGAAAGAAGCAGATGAGAAAGGTCCTGCTGGCCTTCTCCGCAAGAAGGGCAAGAGGGGGAATCGGAATGACAGATCCGTTGGAGGTAAGATTCAAGGAGGCTGGAGTAACCGTTGCAGCGAAGGCGCGAAAACTCGCAACGGGGAGAACGGGGAAGGAGAAGCTCACCCGGAGAAGTATTTGAAATCTGGTGGTCTAGAAGTTTGTTGCTAAGAGTAGACAACCAAGAGGAAAGAAGAGAGTGATGTATGAAAGAGGAAGATGCAGAGTAAGAGATGACACCCGGTTCCATGGAAACTAGTAGCTCTGTAACTTTGTCTTATTGGGTATCAAACCAGAATTTACGCAAAACATGCAATAGTTCTCCATGGGATACTAGTTTTCTCGAATGTCTTCTGACTGCCAATGGAGTTTATGTTAGAGCAATGTCACTGATTTGGCCATGGGAATCGTTGGATCCTCTGTTTTGAGTTGCTATCTTTGTTTTTCCTACAGTGATAAGAAGTTTTGCGTTCAATAAGATTAGTGTTATCCTCATCCGGATGCCCACTAAAGACGATTGGCAGGAGGCCTCATTCTAATATGGCAATGTATTTCTCGGAGTTACGTTTGCCTAAGCACTCCACGAGCTTGAAATCGTCAGAACTTCACATTGTTCCCCACATTATAACTGAAATTCCTGCTGAATTTAAGGTTTGCCAATTTTTCAATCTCTCATATTGTGGTCTGAACAAACTACAACTGTTGTCTTGCAAACTCGACTGATGCTAGACAACAGAACTGCCTGATGTATCATTCATATGTCTTGGCCAACAATCTCATACATTGAATCAAAAATAAAAAGTTGGACTACCTGAGTTCCATCGAGAATACCATCTTCAACCTCACTTTTCTCCAAATTGTAAAAATCCGCTACCTGCGATAATAAATGCTGATGTCGTTCATCTAGATGAGATCGTTTTGCTTCTCGTTCCTCTTTCAGTTTTTGCTGAAACAACAAATATGATATTTGGTTGTTAGAAATTTATTTGTTGACTATAACATGCATCAGAGAAAAAAATTTAAAATATAAGTGATACACGAAGAGGTTCAAACTAAATGCAAACAAAACAGAATTCATCAGTGTCTTGACTTGTTGGATTTATCGTCGTTCGATGTCTGCAACTTGAATGTCACTCCAACCTCATCCGCACGTAGTCTAGGAGATATTTTTTATAGTAAAGTTTCCTTTAATGTTCATATTTCAAATATTTATAAAAAAAAGTTTCTATGTAACATGTACCCATATTGGGCTTTTTATTGATGAATCATTGGCTAATTTAGTTATTTGTGCTTTTATATTTTCTGTTATCGATTACTGTAATTCTATTTTCATGGGTTGTTCTCAAGCTTCTATTCATCGTCTTCAGTGAGTTACGGAATGGATGTGCTACATTTGTGAAATGTCTACCTAGGTCTGTGCACATCACTGCGACCCTCGTTGACTTCCATTGACTGCCAATCCATCTGAGACTCCGGTTTAAAATCTGTTGTCTGGTCCATAAGTGCCTTTATGGTGGTGCATCAGGCTACCTGTCAGAATTTGTCATGCCAGCAAACTCCACCACAGAGTCAGGTCACAGACCGCACTATGCCTCTACCAACCACTTGTTTGCGTCGCTGCAGCCAGGGGAGCATTCTCATTTTCTCCCCCTACTGCTTGGAACAGTTTACCTCCAGCTCTCTGGCAAATGTCTGAGTTATCTGCTTTTAGAAAATCTCTTCTCTATTTTCTTACTACTTTGAATGTCATGTACAGATTTGGTGGTTAAATTATATTACATTACATTACATACTTTTTAAAAAAAAATAGGGGTAAACAAAGGAGAAACTGGTAAATATGACAAAATACAACATGATAGATACACTGACTAGATATGTTTTATTTATTGTAGATACTGTAAATCAAATAGAAAAATATATATTGTCAATACAAAACAAAACTTATGTATAAACAAATGATATTGATAAGATTAATAATCAAAATAAGCATTAAATAGAATTAAGTAATTTTATTTTCTCAAGCATAACTATGTCATTCTGACTATGTCAATCAACAGCATGATGAAAGTTCATTCGCAGCTTATATCTTCCTAGTTCAGTACTAGTCATAGTGCTAACTTAAAACATCAATATCTAATTTATTACAAAGTCACTATTAATCAATTTCACCATTAAATAAAGACTTAGGAAACTAAATAGAATGGATATGATATTAATACTCAGATATGTACATGTCATAGGAAAGTCCATATTTTGTAAAAAAAAACATAACTTTGTATAGGAGATTTATATAGCTAGCATATAATGATATTTACTATTTTGTACTACTATATACTGTAAATATTTTATATACTCAAACTAACTTTAGAAATTTTAGAAGTGATTTTTAGATAATTGAGATTATATATAATATGTTTTATTAAATAGAATAGTATTAATTTATTTTTAAGCAATAAAACTTTATTTACCAAATATTTTTTAATAAATATATTTATTTGTCTTTAAAAATTTACTTTAGTAAAAGTAATTATATAAGAAGTTATAAGTAAAATATAAATATAAGCAAAATAATAATTATAAGATCATATAGACATATTTAAAAGTAATATCATATCAGAAAAAATATATTTTAATGCAATAAATACATTTCATAAGAAAATTAGTTTTCATTATTATATGGAAAAAAGAACTATAAAAGAATTAATCATATAATTTAAAAGTTCTAATTATTTTATGATTTTTAGTAAAGAACTATTTATTTTTAAATTTTATATAAACTAATTAATATAATTTATTAATAATTATATATTTTATCTAAATTAATTAAATTATAACTAATAAAATTAAAATGTTTTTAACGTAATGTTTGAATTAAAAATTTATGAAAATGCATTTAGATATACTTCTCTATAATTATTTTATTAAATAGTTTATTATTTTATAATTATTATATATATTATTATTTTAATTACTATATTTAAGATTATAATGAAAAATATGATACATATTTATAAATAGGTAAAAAATAGAGATATAAATATAAAAAAATTTATCAATGATTTGTAAATTTTGAATTATTGTAATACAGTTTTTTTCTTAAAATTAAGTCATAATAAATGGATTATTTTATAAAGATTTATAATATGGTACTACTGCATATATATACCAATTGTATTGATTTATGTCATTTTTATATATTATTATGTTATTAAAAATATTATTACTGTATCTTAAATTTAATATTAGACAATAAACTCTTTGCTAAAATAAACATGATATATTATTTTATATATTTATTTATCATATTTTGGGATATATTGTTTTATTTATAAAAAGTGTATAAAAGTTAGATATTATTTCAAAATTAATTTTTATTAATTATTTTTTATATTATATTATTATAATTAATTGATTTTTATATAAAAATTCATTTCTAATTTAATTTTCAATAAGTAATTTTAAT
Organism: Nematoplana nigrocapitula; assembly: GCA_032274565.1. Lineage (NCBI taxonomy): Eukaryota > Metazoa > Platyhelminthes > Proseriata > Nematoplanidae > Nematoplana > Nematoplana nigrocapitula. The sequence goes on from JAUYWV010168032.1 coordinate 34,884, forward strand.
TTACTACTATTGACTGATCAATTAAATTGGTTAGTCAAAATTGGAAAATTTGAATTGGGTTGTAGATATGCATTAGTGCCCATGCATAAGTATTCTATATTTCTACTCATATTATTATTGTGAGTTACAATAATGATTCATTTTAATAGCAAATGTTAATAATCTATTTTCCTTTACATTTACAGTAATATCTAATGTTATCTCTGAAAAGGTTAGACATTGTTTAATGTACTTTCTTGCTTTCTTTTTTAGAGGATTCGTTATATTATATATAGTCAATTAATACTTATAAAAATAATACTGATTAAAAATATCCAAATAAACAAGTTACCTGCTTTTCCTTAATATTTTCTCCAGCTGTCAGAGCACCCACTCGTGATTTTGCTCCTTTTCCTTGAGCGCTGCTTATCCGTTTACTTGTGTCCATTACTGCTCTAAATACAAATTATCTTAGCCGAAATAATTCTCCATTCATGGTATCAATGTTTGAAATAGCGCAGTTACAGTGATTTTGTTATGACAACCAATCATTTATTTTTTGATTGAATTAAACAACAATGCAGATTTATAACAGTGTTACAACGTTATGCAATATCTCTAAATCTAGGGGTGTAGTGCTAATTTAAATAGTGATTGTGTCCAAAATTCTTAATTTTTGCACATGTTCTTAGTACAGGTCTCAATCACATGTAGTTTATTGTTATGTCAAAGCTACCTTACGTAAAAGGTGTTTATATATAATACAACGTATAATTTTTAATACAAACATAAACAATGAACATAATCACAAAAAACGGTACAACATATACAAATTTGTTGAAACCAACAGTTTTTAAGATCCAAATTTTTAAACCAGGAAATACATATAAATTTGAAGATACGAAAATTTAAACAACTCGCCATAATACGGACTGCTTCGAATCATTGGTTTCTTTGGCAACTTTACACCGAGCGTCTACAGCTGACCTGTGACTTCGGAGCCATGTTCTGACATAGTGATCTGTGTCCCCCAACTTCAACGGTGGCCCAATTAGTTTTAGGAAAATGAGGGATGGTGCATGCTTCACCGTTAGCCGCGACCTTGTATCGCTGTAGATTATGTTCATGTGACTAAATATCCTTTCGCATTCCGCTGTGCTTGATGGAAAACATCAATGCATGACTTAAGTTTCTTTAACTGCAGTGGCATTTGGAGTCCAAGGTTTTCCACAAAGTCGTCAAATGCATTGATAGTAAGGGCAACAGACGAAATTCCAAACCGCTCACACAAA
>JAUYWV010168033.1:0-26652 GCA_032274565.1 Nematoplana nigrocapitula
CATAGAGTAGTACCCCTTTGGAATTCCCTACCTGATAATGTTGTCTGCTCCCCTACTTTACCTGTATTTAAAAAGCGCTTATCATCTTACATTTAGGCAGTATGTAAGTGCATATTTATGCCAATATTTGCCCTTTGTACCAACTTGTTGTACAATAAATCAATAATAATAATAAATTATAATAAATAAATTTTAGATTGCGGTTATTATTTTCAAAATGGACTGTACCAGCACTGACTGTCTTAGGGGTTAAGTAAGAAAGCATCTGCGTAGAGATTCTGGATTCAATTTACTGTTTCTGCTATGGTCTACTAGAAGTCTAATCGCTTTTGATTAAACTCATTTGCACTTAGACTTCGAAAACAATATCAACCACAGTGTAGTCCGAGTGGCTGGTATATTTGATCGAAATAATTCTGTATTTCATTGAATTGTCGTTAAATTAAACCTTCTAATTCGCAGGTGAACGCTGCCACGCATTGGGTTTTGCCATCGACTGAATTCGAGGGTCTTTGGGACTCCCTTGTGTACGACGCCAATATCAAAGAACAGCTGCTAAACTATGCCAAGACGACGTTGCTCTTCTCAGATCTCCAAGTAATTTGTTTTGAATTTGTTGTTATGCCCCGGCGGGGAATACCTCACCCCTCTCCTAAGAAAGACGAAAAAGAGAATGAAAGATTGAAGTGAGGGAGAGAGAAGACATGGAAAGGAAAGAGATGGCGAGAGAAAGAGGGATAGAGAACGAGAGAGAGAGAAGGGGAAAAGTGAATGAGAAGAGTGGAAGTAAAAGAGAAGAGAGAAGACATGAAGAGAAAAAGAGATGGCGAGAAAGAGAGAGAGGAGGGGAGTGCAGGAGAAGAGAGGAGGATGAAAGAGAAGAGATTGAGGGAGAGTGAAAGATAAAAGAGGAAGAGAGAGAGGAGAGGGGAGGGAGTGCAAGAGATGAGAGGGGCGGCATAAGATAAATGAGGCGGAGAGAGGAGGGGAGTGCAAGAGATGAGAGGGGGAGTGAAAGAGAACGAGAGAAGAGATTGAGAGAAAGAAAGAGGGGGAGAGAAGAGAGGGATATAAAAAATAGGGGGGGGGAGAGACTGAGAAACTGTAAGAGGTCCAAGGGACTGTAGCACTCCAGGCACGAGAAGGCAGCTGGCTATGATAAAGACCTTTCTCCTGATCTTGCCAGTATGAAACAATGGTATTGCCACACACTGCTGAGTCAGCCATGGGAATAATACTACAATGATTCCACTTATGCGCATTACTTCCAGCCAATCTTATTATGATTAAGAAGTTTTATAGTGTTTTTAATCTTCTTTTAAAATGTGTTTTTTGTGAAAAATGTTTTAAAATAATTGTCTTGAACCGCGTGGCTGCAGGTATCTCCCAATATTGTGTCCTGGAACCGGGTGATTCTCCTCCACGGACCCCCGGGGACCGGCAAGACCTCCCTGTGCAAAGCTCTGGCGAACAAACTGGCCATCCGAATGTCGCATCGCTACCAATTCGGTCAGCTGATCGAAATCAACAGTCACAGCCTCTTCTCCAAGTGGTTCTCGGAGAGTGGGAAGCTCGTAATGAAGATGTTCCAGAAGATTCGCGACTACATTGCTCAGAAACAAGTAAGCCCACCCCGGGCTTCGGCTAAAAAACCCCCAGCCTCTGATCTTTCGCATTCTTGCCGTTGCATTGAATCCAGATGGTTTTTATTTCTTCCTATGGTGATACGTACACAAACTTCTGTAGGCGCTGTCTACATAGGCCAAGGCACAATTAGCATTCGACTGTTCTCCCGCCAGTGTCACGTGAAATTATTATATTGGATATGGATATAGGAACACCAGAATGAAGCGCCAGTTCATTTCTATGTTGTATTTGCGGGCCCTAGTGTGCCTGACTAAATTCACTGCACTTAGGGTGAAATTCATTAGTTCTTGAACTAAATACACGGGAAATCGTTTTTTGTTTTGTTTACAGATGGAATAATCAATATAGTGAAGCTAATAAACAGAGTTAGATATACTGTATGTCAACTATTATTCACTATCTGTGTAGAGAATTTACCAAGACTTCCCTCGTTAAGATGATTGTTTTACACTAATCGATGCAGCTAAACAGCTGGTATATACGTCTTGTGTTCTCAAATTCAGTAGTATAGGGATATTGATTATAATTACCATTGTAAGAAGTTTCTACTCTTTAGCTTACTGAAACTTGACAGCCTATTGGATGTAAAATGTATTTTTTAGATGCGGTGTTACTTACAGATTTTGCTTTTCTGCGTTTCCAAATTATTTTTTGAAGTATAGTTTAGTTCTTCAAAATTCGTAGCAATCAGAGCCATTAACTTCTTTCCATTGGCGGCCTCCTAGGAGTCGTAGACACATCTGCACCTGCTGCACTCCATTAATTGCCGTGTAGAGGTAAAACTTATCGGTCTGACATATATGTAGATCCACATCATTGGACTGATCAGTCCTTGTATTGTTTTCGAAAGAAGCGCGTTGTATATCATTGCGTCACTGCCTCCCCCTAGACGCTCGTGTCTGTCCTGATCGACGAGGTGGAGAGCCTGACGGCAGTCCGCAAAGCGGCCCTCTCCGGTTCGGAGCCCTCCGACTCCATTCGGGTGGTCAACGCCCTGCTCACCCAAATCGATAAACTCCGCCGCTATCCTAATGTCCTCATCCTCACCACCTCCAATATCACCGGCGCCATCGATCTGGCCTTTGTGGATCGGGCCGACATCCGGCAGTACATCGGGCCGCCCTCTGTAGGAGCGATTTACGTGATCCTCAAGTCCTGCCTCGGCGAACTGATGCGCGTGGGCGTGATCCAGCCGGTTGAACAGCTGATCCACGGTCGCTCGCTCATCGCGATGCAGTTCGCCGACAATCGGGTTTCGCATCTGAGTCTGGAGTTGTGGCGAGTGGCTGAGAGATGCGCCGGACTCAGTGGCCGGCAGATGCGCAAGTTGCCCTTTCTGGCCCACGCGCGTTGTCTGAGCAAAGACACGGTCAGTCTGGTCGAGTATATTGCAGCGTTGGCCAGCGCTGCCCAGTTGCAGTTTGTCGAGAGAGCGACATTCGCTGATGGAGGTCAGCTGGCCCTGGATGAGGCCAAAGCGATGGGGAATGGGCATTCTCCGGACTGCCAATAGTTGAACTGCATGGCTAGAAGCCGAACTGTGCAGAATCCATCAGATGTTTTGTTAATATTTTTACTTAGAGTTATTTACAGAGTTTATTTTTTGTATAAATTTTCAATAAATGAAATTGTCTGTGCACTTGTGTTTTACTGAGATTACAACCAGAATATGTTTAGTTGTAATAACCATAGAGTAAGAAAGAAACAGGTTCTTTTCTGCAATAGTAATATATGCAGTTATTTTTTATGACTAATACAAATAATCTATAGACTTTATGACTAATTAAAATAATAGTTCAATTTACTACTATCTCGTTTGTTAGTAGTACATATATATAGTTAATTATTTTTTACTAAGAAACTATTTTTTATAAATAAGTGCAGAAATCTTGCATAATTAAACGAAGTATAGATACAGAAATGTCATTGCACTAATAAAAATATATTGTTAAAGGATTATAATAAATTTGTCTTCGTTCCTGAAAAATTTCATTTTTAATAATTAGGACTGTTCATGAGAAAGTCTGTTCGAAAGTCTTGCAGCATGCATTACTGTCAGATTTCATCCGTTATAGCGGCAATTCGGTTATTCTTATTTTTTACATATAAGCATATAAGTAATGTTGCAATATATAATATATAACTCAGTCCGTTTTTCCAGGGATGAAGACAAAATTTATTATAAACCACTAGCAATATATTTGTGTTATTGCAACAACAATATTTATGCATGCAAACATTGTTTAAATATACATGATTTCAGTTGTCTTTAATGATAAAAAGGGAAAAAATAAATAGCTTAATGTACTTACTACTTACTAGCCAGTTAACTAGTTAGTAATACATTTTGAAAATGATATAAACTTGAGGGGGGGGGGTTAAAATCGACATCAGAATATTTGAATTAGTCATCTTAAAATAAAAAACTTAAGTGCATACTTTAAATTTGAAGAGACAAATCTCTTTCTTTCTCTATGGTCACAATTTCCTTTTTTCTAAATCTAAATCACGACATATCTTGCGAGAGATCATTCCGGCATGCCTCGATCCTCGAATTTAAATATCGAATATATAGATGTACAATATGTAGATCGCATCCCGCTCAGCAAGACACTGGAACTTGCTTGTAGGTGTTATTCGACTTGAGCCCCACAGGATTTGGTTCTTTGCAAGATGAAGAAAGGCGCGCCTCTTGGAGAGTTGGCCAAAAGAGCTTAATATCAAGCGATTGAAGAATAAGGGATGGAGAGAAATAACAGAAAGAATGGGGGTCGGAGCGAGAGAAAATCTGCCTGATCCAAAATGCTATCCGCACTGACTATTCAAAAGCAAGGTCAAATTCCAACTGAAGAGAGGTTTGAGTTAATAAAGAAGAGAAGTGAAAGATCAGGCGGCAATCCAAAAAGTCGAAAGAGGACCCCTGAGCCAGGAGTGAAAGACGGGAGGGAACCTGTGCGAGGAGATAGGAAAGAAAAACGTGAGAGTGGAATTCCAATGGGTTCCACCACATTGTGAAATACGAGGGAACGAATGTAAGGACCAGACAAGGATCGGATGGAAGAAGATAAGGAGACAGCAATCAATAAATGTAAAATGGAACCGGGAGAGAAAGGAAGGGTTGGAACAAGAATACATGGAAAGTGTTTCGCATTTTTTATTCACTGCATAGATTAAATAGACAAGGTGAGATTATGCACCCTTGTCTGACTCCTTTTGCAATGGAAAACCATTTGGTGTTACCCCAAGCATGTCCAATGCATGTACATGTATGTGGCTAATAGTTGTGCAGACTACATGAACTTTAACTACATTATGAAGTCACTTATTATTTATTCATACTACTACAGAGTAAATAGAGATTAAAACAAAATATGACTTTATATAACCTAAACAGGGAAATATGACCAGGTAATACAAAAATTACAACTTTTTGGTAATACGACTGATTACTGTTAACAAACTATCGCAGCACTTTCTCTACTGCTATATAGTCCTATTGTTCTTGTAGGCCTGGAAAGGTTCTTTGTTCTGATGGTCCATCTATACTAAATCCAATGTGCCTTTTGGCTCTATAATCTTACTATGTGGGACAAAGTTCTTTCCCATTTTTATTTTTGAACAGGCAGTTCAGTTATCGAATAACTGTTTAATTAAATTTTCAAACACAATTACGTACATAATTTCTACTGTATTAATCCGATAAAAACTACTTATAATAAATAACAGAAAATGGGTTTACAAATATAGTCCAAAATGTCACGTAAGCTCATTAGGCGCCGCCTAGTTCTTCTTCTGAACTCGTTGCACAGTCAAGATTTCCTCTTCCCACAAATGTGCCACAGTCTGATATAGATCCATTGCTGCTCGTGCAAATTCCACACAACAGTTATCACCGACTTGAATTCTCCGATCTGAATGAGATAAATTAGAAAGACTTTTAACAAAACCACAATTTACTACTAATTTTTCTATAGAATAAAAATTGATTTTATAATACTATACTCAATATGAATTGCTTCTAGAACATTTCCTCGCATAACAAACGTCCCTTACAGAGAAAATGTAATAACTAGTTTACATCGCTTTGGTGAGGTCCACTCTCCGATCATATAATCTACTGTACTCTTTGAAGGTTGTGCGATAGTTTCACAATGTGCAGAACGAATTGTCTCATGATGGCGACCTTTATCTATCTTGGAAGAACTCGGTGTGAACAGAGAACTAATGAAAAGTGTAGTGTGGCTGAAACTTCGACATATGGCAAGATAGATTGCAGGAGATCTGGGTTAGGGGTAGAAGAGTTTTAAAAGAATCTGTTTAAGAAAGAAGGTATAATGACGCACCCAGAGGTGGATGTGGATTGATGACATTAAATAATGGAGTGGTTGTCGTGGATGTGGTCATCTCTATGTCGACCAACCTCACCGGATGATAAATGGATAAAATATGTACTCACCTAGGACAAGTGATGCGAGTGTTTGTAGAGCTGGATTAACTCTACCCAAAGGATACCCGGTCCGAACGCGAAGGATTAACCTTTCTCGCAAATCTCGCTGCAGATGGGCGGGATGGTCGATACGAAGTGCACTCAGATGCTCTGACAGACCATGCGCAACTACGATTCGATCCTGATGAGAAAACATGCACCAGACAATTGAGAACATTTTTTAAAGAATAATTTTTATGCATTTTCGTAATAACGGAATCATGAAGTTCCCAATATATTTAGCCAAATATGAATTCTGAAATATACATCAGTCGGTAGTACAAGAGAATTTGAGGAATCTGATGTCCAGCTATGTATTGAAAGGCGATCTATGTGACTTTCTTTCCTAATCATTGGGTATATAGAAATGAGTGAGTTAAACCGAAAAGCAGGCATTCTTGATGATATCTCGCGGAATAGTGAATGGTGGACAAGATCAACGTCAAAAAGCGTACCGATTGAACTAGATGTCTTGGAAAACAACTCCACACTGTCATTCAGGCTTGACATACATACTAATTTAATACAATATCGATAAATATCAAGTAAACAATGTGTTTAAGATATTCCTTCTTCAACGACTCAAAAAGGCACACATTCATTATTTGTCTCCAGCATACTTAAAATTTAAAATAGATGCAAAGGTATAAAATGCTAACATTAAAGAAATAAGTAATCCATTCGCATAAACTAAAAATATACTTGTTCAGGCAATCTAACATTAAATAAAACATGGATCAATACAGACGCGGACAATTAATTCAGATGCAATCAACTCTGGCCTTATCAATCGTATATCAATATATCAGTAATTTGAGGAGACATGCTCTATATACAACTTACAAAGGTAGAATAACTGATAATTTTCAAGGACTTTGGTAAAATGAGGTCATAAACTAGTAGTATTAAGGGAAAATCTAAAATAACTTGAACTCAATTGTGTGTCAACAACTATTTCAGGAGCATCTTGTAATTTTAAGCACTATCACTTTCTCAGATACTACTACCTATACCGTGGCAAAGACAGTAGTGGGAATGCTCAATATTTATCACACCAAACAAGGACCACCAGCTATCTGCACGATGATATTATCTGACCCTTTCTCCCTTTCGTGCAGCCCGCTACAAGACGTAAATAATCCCTTCTCACCTTAACCAACTGACCCACGTGCTGCTGAATTTGGATCAGCGGTCGGCCATTGCGGGAATGGGTCGATCGTAGCCCGCTAGTACTTGTCCGATAGTCGCTGATTGGTTGGCTTTTGGCGACCGCGTCGTAGAGCACGCGACCGTCGTTTTCGATCAAACACACCCGGCCAAGTGCGGTCGATTTGCCCGAACCAACTCCCACGTAGACGCAGTGGAGAGCGACCGGTACCGGTGCTGGTGATGACTGTGCAGGAGTTACGATGCCGCCCCCGCCACCGATCAGACTGGCAAGCAGGTCTTCAAATGCATCCGGACGAACACGAAATTCTTCCTGTAGTTTACTTACGGAGTCAGCGGAACTCGACTCGCTAACAGATCGTCCGTTTCCAGAATCAAAACTCTGCAAATGAAGATCAAGACATCTCTTTAGTTCATCCGTTAAAGGAATTGCAATTATTAAGACTAAAAAACCTGAAATAGGCACAGGTGTATTTATCAGTTTAAAGAGCCTTCTCGTCTATATACGAAATATACAATGGTATCGGTCTTTAATTGTTGTTGCTATTTGAGATAAAGTGTATATTCCGTATCTTCTCATCGCGTAAGTCAAAGCTAAGTTGGTAAAATAGGTATATCAAAGCGGAATATCTTTTTGCTGAATTAGATAAAGCATCTCCAGGAGTATTACAAACCAACTTCAATAAATGAAAGTTTGCAAAAACAACTCATTTACGAGAATAATCAAGAACAACTGTAAAAGCGTTGAATGCATTGAACGTGTGCATTCGGAATGCCATCTATGCTGAGCCAGTTCAATAGAATAATGAATTATAGATCAATTGTTTACTCCTAATATTCGTAGATATTTTAAATCTTTGCAACTTGTCTTCGTCTCATTTGTACAGACAACATCTGTGTAGGCAGTGGAATTTATATTTTTTAACTTGATATACATATTCGTATTACTGAGATAATGAAGGATGTCTTTGAAAACAAATTTTCAAACAGGAAATAAGAGAAGTAGAGTCAAAAAGTTCCAGGTTGAATCAGTGTAGAACACCAATACGAAAACTGAAATGAAGCATTGTTCCTTACCTCTTGTTTGCCGCTGATGTTTTGCTTCTTGACCGGGATCTCACAGTCGTTGTCGTCGGATGAAGTAGATAAAGCGGATCTCTTACGAACATTGACAACTTTGCGTATACCGCCAAAGAAGTCTTCCACTTCGCAGTGCACATCGATTGAGTTATCGCTTGGGAAAACTCCCCGCGACACGCAGGGAGTTATGGCGCGAACATTGCGATGTTTAAGCACAACCGGCTTAATAGCATTTGCTTCCTCGGGGCTGAGATAGAACGATAAGTCAGACCTAGAATGAATAAACAACAGCTGTTTCAAGACTCAGTATATATAGTCCTGGCAGAAACATGAAATAAATGGACATGAGATTGAGTTTTAAAAATAAAGTTTCAGAAAAGCTTTTGCCTGGAACACTGTTCTGTACGAATGGGATATTTGGACATTGGGCAAGGAAGAGGAAGAGATATTTGAATTGTGGCTGTGGAGGAGGGTGCTGAGAGTGAGCTGGCAGGAGAGGGAGACGAATGAATGGATCAGGATCAAGCACTGTAAGCGTTCAAAGCAGAAAGTTTTTGGAGATGGAAAAGAAAAGGAAATTGAGAAGTATGATCATTGGGAGAGAAGAGGTGGCAGCTTGGTCTTGGCTACAGTGAAGGGAGAAGTGTGTGTGAAAGGGAGGAGGGGCGGAGGAGATTTGAATGGATCTACGACATGATAAATTGGATAAACAATGCCAGCAAAATGGTCATCAGGAGAAATGCTCACTGACCTGGAAAGAGGAGATGGCGCACGGAAGTGAACTGGACTAAACTGACATTTAGTTCTCCTACATACCATCACACAAACTTTACACTCACCGTTTGGTATACGCCACCTTCACACTGTCCAGATTCAGTCGTTTAAGGGCAACTTTCGGTTTCAAAGCGTCCGGAAAAGCATTGATAGGTCCAGAGAGATCAATATTCAGCGGGGCGGGCTTATTGTCCACAATCCTACGGCGGAACTGCAGACTGATTAGCCAAACTAAAACAGAGCCGACAATGTTCATCAACTTATGGAGGAAATACATATCTTAATATCTAACTGGGAAACTACAGTGCAATACAGAATCAGTCATTACATTGAGGAATTTCTATATAAGAGAATAGTTTAGCTGAAAGAAGGTCGTTTTGAAAAAAATATATGATAGGGATATATACTGTAGGTATCCGACAGGGTTGTGACATATCAACATGTCTATACAATATCTAATCAAAAGATCTTATGCAAACGATCTTGCAGGACTACAAAGTAGGGAAAATATGTGGCATAACTTATCACTTACTAGATGGCAGCACACTATTGAGTAGTTCCAAAAAATAATTATAAAAAATGATAGACAATGAGGGAATGACAGAAGTGAGTATATAGAGTCAAGGAAATATATGGGCTAAAGGGCCCAGTTTTTAGGAAGGACTACACCACACTTACCGGAAACCGCTTATGTGTATTTTCATAAAATGTTTTTTCTAGGGAGAGAGAAGCAGTCTATTGATATCTACAGTATGATTGTAGCATTTCCGCTAAGTGAGTTTTCGGTTAGTGGGTTGCCACCGTAGGAATGAAGGGAAAGTAAGTGGGAGAGAAAGGGGGGTGAAGGCGCAGTCAATTATTTACCTCCAACGTTTTGTCGATCGGTGGGAATTGTCAAATGAGCCACTGCCACACTCGGATTGCTATCAAGGCTAGTGATGAGGTCAGGGATGGTGGAGCGGACTACATTGCACAGTTCGAAATGGGAACCTGAACCGGTGGAGTTGACCAGAACCACCATGTAATGTTTGTAATGGAAGAATTCGGACGGAGAAAACAGGGAATTCCAGGACTTGTCCTCGCTGACGATTTTCTGAACCACATCCGCAGCTACAAAAAAGGAGAAAGTGAATCAGTATGAGACAGGACACCTCTGTACCACCACACGTCATTGAGCTGGAGGGGTGGCATTGATACGAATGATTTCCTACTAGAGACGGAGTTTGCTCCTCGACAAATAACCTTGTGGCGGTCAAAAGTTCGAAAACATCACTCCATCTCGGGTGATGGATCATAACTCAAATAAAATAACTGGCACAGATATTGAATGAGGTTAGCTGGTCCATACTGCCCCTTACCTCGCAAGGGTAAGGGGCAGACAGGAAATTAGTTGGGGGAAAAGGAGAGTGAATCTATTTATACAAATACTTTGATCTTGCCAGGAACCAGCACACCATCAAGTAATTTAGTCTAGCAGAACATCATAAAAGGCAATCTAATGGTAACGCGGATTGCAAGAATGGGAAAGGAAAAATAACGGAAGCGAGAGAATACGGTGAAGGGTGCTAAACAGAAGAAGGCCGAGAAAGATGTGAGAAAACGATTTATTCGATATATTGCCAATTCTGTTAACGGAAAGCTTCCATTCTGGTAATTATACTTCGGAAACATTCTGCGTTTCTTTGAACTGGCACTGTGTTTTACTGGATTTCATAAACAAAGTCTTAGTATCAGGAACTCTGTCCGTGTCAGAGTACATGCGAACTCCTGTTCATTGGTGGAAACCTTTCCTTATCTCAGATCTGTTCTGCGCTTTCAGTAGAGCTCATTAAATATTGAACATGTCGAATTAAAAATAGATATTGAATTGCTACACTGAAATGAAATAACATTTATTAGATACCTTGTCGCATTTCATCAATAATGACACTGGCACCACTTTTCGTCAGTGTACCGGAGGAGTTCACATTGACGATGGTGGGCAGAACAATGGGCATTGGATAATAACGAATCCCTCCCGCCATCTGGAACACACAATTGTTATCACCTGGTCAAGATTATTACAAAATTGCCCGTTTTCAGTCGAGGGACAACAGCTGTTAAAAAGCGGCAAACATTTGTTATCAGCAAAACTAAAATCCTTATTGTCATAAATAGAAAACGTCTAATTGTAAATATTAAACATGTTTTGGTTTATATCCGCAGACCAGTCATTTTCAAGCGGTAATTAAAACAAATACAGAAGTTAAAAACATTTGATAAATAGTATCAGTAATATACTGTAGAATCACAAAAATACTTAATTGATTATATTTTCAGAGTTTTACAGCAGTAGAGTGAGGCCTTCAGAATAGCTAGAATTCTAAACTACTCTTTATATTACAGTTGGTGACCAGTGACTTTGTAAAAACTAACTTAAGATTTCCTACTCGCTCTGTTTTGAAGACACAACTATTGCCATGATGTAAGAGATGAGTTACATACTATCGCATCACGACTGGGCATCCACAGGCACTCGTGCGAGTAAGGCTTCTGATTCTCATCGTCAAGAATGACTGGTTTCGGCCATTTCCACTGACTGAAGACATTGAAGAACTCCATGACAACATTGGCCGGGGAGGCGTCGGGTAGCAGTTCGCAAATCTTGGCCACCATAACAGCCCACGACGTTCCACCCAAAAATCCCATCTTCGCTGAATAAATGCCCTTCTGTTTAGCCCAGTAGCGCACCACCATCAGGCTCTTTACGTAGGTATCCTTGTTCGCCACGTTGGCAAGGAGTTGCTGGCTGACATACAATGTCATGAGACCGTAGAAATCGCGCGGGTCCATTCCAGGACGCATAAACATCTCCGTTTGACTCACTGAGAAGTCGTCGTCTACAGATGACAGTTGGACTTTGGCTACGTAGATGTGAATCTAGTAGAATCAAAAGAAATGTGGCTAATTTACAAAATCACTATAATTCGCTACAGGATTACAAACAGAAATTTTCATTCAATTTAGATTCGCTCAAACTCAGATCCCTCTTGAAAATCGTACCCTTTACACTCATATTCGCAACCTGTTTGCCACAGGTCTTCCACAAGACAGAGTTTGCGGGGAGATTACCTGGTCCCTTCCTAAGGAGGAAGGACATGCGAGAAGTAAGCAGTACTCGCAGTATTCACTAAACATCAGACCACATTAGAGATGGAGGAACAGAGTTCAATGGAAAACCACGGACTGTAAGTCCATTTCACTACAGACAAGCTGACCAATCCTACACCTAATTCTACATAATGAAGGGTGGCGGATCATCATAAAGGAGAACGAACCTACTCGAGGATTATCATTCTTATAAAGAATTCTTCAACATGCCAAGAGTAAGTTCGCCACTAAACAATCTAACTAAATACAGTAACCTAAAAAGTACATCTAGAAATGCAACGTAAGTGACCTTGACCGGGTGTCACTATCGGTTAGGGATACAATAAATATAATTACTGACCGAACCGCATACAAATTTCACACACTCAATAAAATCATATGTTCTCTTTAGCTTTTCTATTTAACCAAATTCAACTGACCCATAACAAAGTATAACACTCATACAGTAGAAGGTTACACCGAGTTGTTTTCTAATCATAACTACCCATTTGGTTTGATTTAATATGTAAAAGGAGTTTCATACTGGATACGTTACCAACCGGGAAACAGGAACTACTGAAACAAGATTTAAAGAAATCCTTTCCCAGAAAGCAAAGAGGTGTACCATATATTAGAGGACCGGTCCTACACATCTAATTTGACAAAGAGGCGATAAGACACAAAGGTCCAAAGACTGAAAAGGGTAGGTAAGTGACGGAAAGAGATCAGCAGATTATATAGAAGTATTTGCGTAAGGTGGCAAAGATGTACATAGTCCAGTCACAGAAACAAGAAGAATTTCGAGATGACTGGGGATTAACTGTACACATGAGAGGGTTATTCAGTTAATATCTCTATATTTCATATATGTGGTTTGTTTAATTTTCATAAAAATTGTTATTTAATTAGGTGAAACACGAATTTGCCTACCTTCATTCCGCAGAGGATGAATTTCATTTTCGGTTGAAAAGAGTCGTGTACAACTTCCAAGTCCTGGGCATATCGCAGTTTGTGAAGAAAAGCCCGGAATTCGGTGAAGACTTCGATACGCTCGATAAAAATGGGAACAATGAGAAGAACATCGATATCGTCGTTGGCTAGGTTGACGCCCAGACTTTGGGAACCAATTGAAATCAATTTTCCACGACGCGAACCAAGGGTATACTGAGAAGAGGTCTGCAATGGATCCAATTTTATGGGATATTTACCAACAAGATCCTGACGAGTGCTAGTGATCTTCGTGTTAAATGAAATGCACTACAATAGGTTCTACACATCTGATATGACATAATGCCAGAATATTTAAATATGCAAGAATAGAGATAAATAAAGCAATTTTCATAAATACACTCACCTTCTTTTTAGCCACTGATTGAATCCAAATATTAGCAATAGACTGCAGGTGATCAAGAACATAATTGATCTTTCTAAAAGAATTAGAAGACATTAAATATCAAGTTCAATATACATTTTAGCATAATCTGCAAATATTTTCCTACTTTGTCGTTGATTCCTGTTTGGCAAATATGTCTGTTGATGTAATAAACTTATCAAATTCATCCTCAAAACGGGTTGTGGCACTGTTCTTTGTAGTGCCACCTGTGGTTTCATTCAAATTAGGCTGCATTGGGTCTTCGGAATTTGTCATTGAGCAGGAATTCGTATCAGTCATACTGAACTGAAATGAAAATTAATTAACTGTAAATGAGCATTGTAGACACAAGTCTTTCATTAATAAATCCTTCTGAGTTTATTCTTTAAGAATTTACTATTAGTACATTGTGATCGAATAGTAGTCCTCGGGAAGCGATAAAATGGAGAGCTTGCAAAAATTAATTGCATTTGTTTTCGCGATCTCCTCCTAAACTATCAATCCAAGATAGTTGAATGTTTTGACGGCCACACTTTGAATGACTTGGCACAACATGCGCTATGCTTTGGTACCCATTTAGGCCATTTGAAATTAAAAATGTATCTAATTTAAGAGTTTTCTAAATATCTCTTACTATACGCTATGTATAATACTCACAGGTAGTATGCTTATTCCGATCGATAAATTACAAATTAGTGCTAATGATGACGTATTATTGCATTTATGCACATGCGCGCGAGATAACGGCACCGAAAATCAGCTGACAGGGAATGAAAGAGAGAAGAAAGTAAGTGAGTTGATTTAGACGTACACTGTACGAGGACGGCGTGTGCCGAAGAGCACACCGAATGAGATGATGCTAGTTCTGGTGTGAGAGAAAGCACACTTTTCAGGTATTGAAAACTATACTTAATATTCCATAGAATTTTTGTCTCAAATTTTCACATCTGACTATATTAAATTACCCATTTCTTCAGTTGTGTCCTAGCTTCACTAATTATATCATTAAATAGGATAGTATTTTTCTGATCACTTTAAGCTGTTCACCTATTTGCATATTTAAATTACAGGCCAATAGGCATCAAACTGTATGTATACTCATGATTGCATTACTGAACTAAGAATAGTATGGTAATATCATAATTTCTATAAGACTGCAAATGTGTGGGAAAAGAAATACAAAGATTTGATTAAAGCATTTCTTATTTGGTTTTCGAGTACGTTAAGTACACGTTAATACGAATATAAGATGCCTTATTACGATTAAGTCTAGGTCAGAAGTTTTTAATGTCTTTAGCTTTCTTTACCGCAAGATCAAATTCACTGGACGTACTGTCAACAAGAGTGAAGTGGAGTAGTCCCAAGTTACTCCTTCACACAGAACAAGTTGTCGTATAGTCACCAAAGCTACTTCTCCCTCATCTTCGTTACCAAGAGTCATGATGTCGAATAATGTAGGTCAAATCCTATTCACCATAAAACACTGAAACTCGTAAATGGCACTGGATTAAAGGGGGGGGGGGTAGGAGTTGGGTCCTTAGTTCAAGGAGTGGGAGACAACCTTGGCGGTCCTGAAGACAATTTGTATCTCTTGGCTGATATGAGGATCCATAAATCTCAATTTGCTTTTTAAAACGATGAAATTAGTGTGCGGATTTAGCAACTGGAAGGGCTGATTCTGTGCTCAAATCTCCTCTCAATAAATTTTATAGTTTTGCTTCCATTTCAGCAGCTAAATCCACACCTTGTAATTTCACTTGCACAAATAAACTGAGACGCATGGCTCGGGATACCAACCAAGAGATGCAGAATGCCTTCAGAACCACCAAATCTCCCTCCTACTCCTTAAACTAGGACCAAACTTCTACCCGCCTCAAATCCAGTGTCATTTACAAGCTTCAGTGTCCCGTTGAACAGGATTTGACCTACATTAATCGAACATCACCACATCACGAAGATGGGGGAGCACAGCAAAAGGAGAAGCTCATTTGGTGGCCATACAAGGACTTACTCTGTGTTAATGAGTAACTTGGAAACCCTACATCACTCTTGTTGACACTTCGTCCAGTGAATTTAACCTTGCGCGAAAGTAAGCTCTACCCAATAAAAGTTTTGACCTAAACTGAATTGCAATTAAGCAACTTAAATTCGTATTAACAGTATTTGGAAACCAGAGGAAATATTTCTTCAACACATTTGTTCGTTTCATGCCTACAGTAATCCTTTTGAAGCCTGAGCTAATATATAGAAAACAAAATATCAAGCCTATTATTAAAAATAATATACAGTAGAATGAAATGTCTTACCTTATACCACGATATACCAGGAAGAAAACGATTTGATAGTCGGTAAAAATTTTCGAATAGTCTCTGAAGCTCTGTCTCAAATGGTCTGAAGAAGCACAATGAATGAACAAAACAGTCGCCCGCGAACTCATGCTCTATATTGAATCAGGCTGGTGCACAGAAATATTAAAGGACCAATCACAACGCATGGTCACTTCTGACAAACTGCGTGGACTGCGCTATCTATCGCAACCATTACGCAATGCCGTATAGTCATCGAAACACGGCAGCTCAACAAGAGATATTAATGCGTGCGAATCCACCACTGCGTGCGGACTGGAATGCAGAGCGAGATTAATTGATTTCGGCGTACTCTTATGCAAGATAATTGAGTGGAGAATTCATCTAAATTCTGCACCATAGAGTAAATGTAGATGTAATTACTCTGTGTTCTGCACCTTCCACGCTGTGAGCGTGCTTCCAACAACCAAACTATAGAATGGCGTTGTTATCCAATATTTGTCAAATGACATGATGAACGCTCAGATAAATTATCTTCCATCAGAATGCACCGAACTTGATCAGTTTCACTCTGCTTTCCAGCTGCATGTTGAACATTTGCGTATTGTCGACTTTCTTATCACATTAGTCGTATAGAACCGGTCCTCCAATATATGTGGTCCACATTTTTGCTTTCCGGGCTAGTATCGTATCAGCATGAAACGTTTTTGGGCTGTTCTATATGTATGAAGCAGACAATCCCGCTTATATTGACTCTTGACACATCGCATATACGAACAGAATGATTGACGTATTTCGACGCTTCCTAAAGTACTCTACGCATAGTCCTTCTACAATGTGCAATGAAAGAATACGTCGCTAGTTACTTAAACTCGTCTACATACGTCAATTTTTATCGAAAGCAAACAAAAGGGGTAGTTATGAATAGAAGACATCCTGATGTCACCTTCTATGAGTGATATACTTTGTTTCGTGGAACTCGGTAAAATACAAAAGCTAAAGAGAACATATGATTTTAATTTAGTCTGTGAATTTCGCATGCGGTTCGGTCCAATAATTATATCTCTTTGGCCTCGCATCCCTAATCAATAATGACACACGGTCATCGTTACTTTCATTGCCCTTCTATAGTTTCACTATTGGTTCTGTACTCTTTAGGTTGGGCTATTGGGCTATAGTATTTAGTTGCGGGATTTCTCTTCTCATGATGAAGAATTCTTTTGAGATTTATCGTCCTCAACTAGGTTCGTTCTCCTTTTCCCATAAATCACTACAATGATCGGCCACACTTCATTTTGTGAGGTAAGGTGTAGAGTGGGTCAGTTTGTCTGGATTGAAATGGACTCGTTCGCCAATATCTTTCGATTGGGATTGTAAAATAATTAACGTTCGACTGCTTCCTTTTAACCAAGAGTGCTGTTGTGCTTGCAGAACAGAGCAAGAGGCAAAGTGCTCGAGCAATATTTCATTAGAGAATTAAGGACCAAGAGGTTTAGTCTATTTCATAAATACAATGACATTGTACCGACGACGTGTACTGTAAATTAGTCCGACAAAGTCAATTTTGTCTGATAAACAACCTTTTTCAGGGATTAAGTTGGCCCCCATATTTATTTTATTATTATTTTATTCAATTAACCGAAAATACAAATATACCATATACCATACATAAGGCAGTCCATAATTCATAGTCGGCCGCTGTACCTCACATTAAGAGTGAGGGCATTAGCTGCCTAAAGTTGTCATCTAATTCAGAAGACACTTCATGTCGACAATCCAGATAAGATCTTGCATATAAATGTTTCTCTCTACCATATTTCAGACTTTGTTTGGCATGTTTCTTGCCCTTCTGTCTACATAGTTCTCTTTCATTGTTATTATTATTATTAAACTCTTTTCTCACGGATGGATCCCAACACAAATGTTTATTTACAAATGGTATTTTCAATGTAACTTTAAAACCGTTTTTCGACATTCCATCCATCCGATAGAAAGTATTCTCTATCTTCTTCTTATTATTTAGTTGTCATTTCTGATAAAGATTTTACCTTCATTTTCACCTAATAATACACTGCTAATAGTAGGGCGAGGTAGGGGGAACCCGGGGAATTCCCGGAATCAATGACATAATCGCGTGACTGGCTGGTATAAATATAACAGGGGAAATTCATGACGTTTATAGGCTATTTTTAGACCGGTGAGGTCATTTCTATTTATGGGTAATCTGAAGTCTGCGCATCCCTTACTGATCACGTTGCAATGCTGTAAAATTCGAATCTTTATATGAACATAATTAAAGCAAGCAGGTAGACCCGAGTATGTGAATGGGGGCATTTGGTGCCACTGTTTAGGACGCGCTGAGTAACCCAAGAAGAGTTGTTTGGTTTCTTCTGAGGTTGGTCGTGTGGAGCCCCTCTCTCGATCGCGTCAATATCTCTCAGGCGAGGGCAGACGAGGCGTGAAAAGAAGAAGAAGAAAGGGAAATAGGTGTTGAGGAAGCATCATTGTACTTACATGGTCGGTCATTGTTTTAAAATATATCGATAGCAAGCAAGATCTTGTCGTCTAGTTAGTACACTTCTACGGTAGAGTAAATTGCCTAGAAAGGGACGGTAAGAACCAGTGTTAGAGGGAATAAGTATTTTCAATTATGATAAATAAGTAATAAGAGTTGGTCCAAATCTAAGTCGCAACACTCCCGGAGGAAGAATTTTGCGGAGTGAACGGCGAAACCCACGAGCAGGACTTGGCTTACCGGACGGTGAATTTGGCCAAGGTTTCCTTATCAAAGCAGAAGACACTCGGCCGACAATTCCAAAGAGAATGTATAGCCAAGTTTTGATTGTTGTTGTTTTTTTCGTACCGTCCAGGACTGATCACTCTTCGTCAAACACATGCTTTAAAGCAATGTTTAATTTTGAAGGTTAAAAAGTGAATCGGATCCTATAATGTCTGAACGTCTGAACGTCCACCATCAGGTCGGAACTTTCCCCACTGGGACGCGCACCACGCTGTCTTGAGTGGCTCACCCAGTTTAGGCTCGCGAGAAAGTTATGCGGGACTGCAGCACTTCTCGCTGATATAAGAAATTCGCGCCCCGGGGGCGCTTGTAGCGTCAGGGCTACGGCAGCGGCTGCAAATCCCCGTATAGGGGGAACCCATACCTGTGCAGCCTATCTACAGTACATCAGAGGATTGGATGGTATGTGTTTTCAAAGATGCCAATTAATCTTCGAGACTATAATACCCGATGCCATCGCCCAATTATACCTTCTATGGAGGTGTTAAGGCGGCAACCCCATAGGATAGTCAAGAAGACCCTCTAAACATCAGTTTAATCTTGGGCAGTTGAACTTAACTCATTTATAAAACAGATGAGTCGATTCTTCAATCGCCCCTGCCAAGTTTTGGACGCCAGTTAGCCTGGATTAAGCAATCCTTTACTAGTTGTATGGGTATTTAAGATGGAACGCGGGATTTTTTGCCTAATTCCCTGTTGGCGATGAAAGTGACTGACAAAAAATATTTAAACATGTCAGTATGGTAGACAATTGGCGACTATATTTGATGAATTCGTTGGTGTATAATAATAATATAATTTTATTATTTATAACAAACTGTAGCCAGCACCAACTGAGCTGGCACCTTCAATCCGTCAATTCCAGTAAAAACAAAATTTTCTGGTCGCCAGCGGCGCAATTGAGATCCTGCCCTTTTGTGGAGGTCATAACATAATTATTATTTTCTTATATTATTTTAATGGGAAACTTAACAAATTTTTGGGAAATTATTATATACATATATACGATTTTTTATATACAATTTAAATAACGCGGCATGAGAGCAACTGGCCGCCTGTTAGCGGTAAAAATGCTTTTGACCGTCAATGGTCCGCCTGTTTAGCGGTTAAATTGATATTGACCACCAATGGCCCGCCTGTTTAGAGGTGAAATTGATATTGACAGTCAATGGACGCCTGTTTAGTGGTTTAATTTCATTCAGAGGGAAGACTGCACAATTGCCCAATATAACTGTGAACGGTGACTCAGTTCAACCCGTCGCATCTGCCAACCTTTTCGGTGTTTTTCTGTCTAAATTTAAATAGGGATTACCATATCTCCTCGGTATTTAAGAAAGCTAGCAGGCGCATTTATTTAATATCATGCCTCAAGGCCTTAACAGCAAGTGTCCTCGTTTTGCATATACATCTCTCATTCGTCCTACGTTGGAATATGCTTGCCCGATCTGGCATACTAGCCACCCAGCAAATCTGTCCGACCAGTTAGCGAACGTTCAGAAGCGTTGTCTCCCGGATCATTTTTCCTCTGAAAACCTATGAGTAAGCTCTCAGCGAATCTAATTTTCCTCAGATCGCCGGCTATCTCTCTCCAAGTCCTTTTTGTTGAGCAATCTTGGAAATGCTCGTCTTACCGACATTATTAGTGATGTTTGTGAGAGGTGAACCTAATACTGTGTTACGAGTACGTTTACCGTATCACGTCTCGTTTAATACCTTTCGGTATGGTAACTCACTTATTCCCTTTAGTTTAAGACTTTTCTTCTAACTTGTATTGCGCAAGAACTTCTTGTCCTTTCTCCTGCTTTCATTCCCTCATGTTTCACTTTTTCCAACCTGGTTTGCACCGTTTACTTTGGTTAATCTGTTTTTAGTTTTGTTGTTACCAGCTCGTGCTTTTTGTTGTCATTTTTATGTTATCCTTGTATCAAATCTTTGGATTTCTAAGAGAGTAAATAAATGCTTACATATATATAAACTGCCATTGTTAGCCAATGCCGCCTGTTCAGCGGTGAAATTGCTATTGACAGCCAATGGCACCTGTTCAGCGGTGAAATTGCTATTGACAGCCATTGGCGCCTGTTTAGCGGTGAAATTGCTATTGACCGCCAATGGCCGCCTGTTTAGCAAATAAATTGGCTAAATCTCTGTATACCCTAAATGTTTTACATAAAAATATTTCAATAATTTAGATCAGTAGATTTTAAAGCGGCATGATCCCTCCCCGATGTGTTTATATGTAAAGCTGAAATCTCATAAGTATAGATATATATATATATCTAATTTTATAATAATTTCCAATAACACGGAACATTTTTACATTATATTACAAATTATCATATCAGTAAAGATCAGATAGCTGTTTTAGACTGTATTTACTGGAGTGTAATAATAATTATGAGTGAATTTCACTAATAATTTCAAATAAATTTGTTACACGAAGCAGGTTAGGTTTGGCCAAAAAAGATTTGCAGTAGATTTGTACAATACTATTCAGTAAATTACATACAGATTTACAGAGTATCTGATTTGTATATACTGTAGACTGCGCAGCTATCCTCAGTACAGTATGGAATATAGGTACAGCTTTTGTGCAACCAATGTAAATATTGGGGAGTCTGCTGGCGATTTGATCAATAAATATATAGTAACAAATGGTCAATCAGTTACATATAGTCTGTAATTCCCATTTGGGGAAATTTGAGGCTTTAGGGGAGTGTTTCGGAGCACCACTGCGAAGTTATGCAGTACGGACACGTACTGAAGCATATGGAAAATGAAGATGTCCCAAAAATTAGCGAATATTCATGCAGTTACTCAACAGCCAGTATATTTTGCGATGAGGTTACTCGCATAGCTCATGTTTACAATGAATGCTACTCGCATAGCTCATGTTTACAATGAATGCTACTCGCATAGCTCATGTTTACAATGAATACTACTCGCATAGCTCATGTTTACAATGAATGCTACTCGCATAGCTCATGTTTACAATGAAGGCTACTCTACAGTGGCTAAATTCTGCGTATAATTCTTCTTGTTTGCAAGCAATATACAAATAAATTCAGACCATTCTTGTATTCTTCGTGACTATATAGTGCCGCAAAGATTTTGTTTCGTATGAAAATTATCACTTATGAACAAAAACGATATAAAAATCTATACATATAAAGTAGAGGTGTCTGTGTTTGTCTGGGCATCAATTTTGAACGGTTGATCCCAGAGCACAACTGAGGGCAGATTTGGTATAAGCTGGTTACTGCGGATGTTTTAACCTGTTTTTTTATCTTTTAATAAAAGTAGAAATTTTAAATTAACTAAAGCCAGGTATAAACATGCGACATTTAAAAAACATCATACAGTTTTATTTTACTACTAATAAATTGAGAGTAGTATACCTCGGAATTTATAAATAAAATTGGTTACATTTAAATAGGTCACTTCTAATGTGGTTTATTTATGACTAGGTAGGTTTTAAGCCTGTTAGCATCCCTTGGTTGATCCAAATGAAGTATTTCTCAACATAATTCTTGTTTCTACTCTTTTCCTACCGAACCATCAAAATAAATGATTTACTTGAAAATTTTTTGTTCTTTCCAGATATTTTATTGCCCCAAGTATCTCTAGAGCAAAGCCGGGTACATACGCTAGTTATAATTATATGCTCTTAATAAAAAAACATCGCTATTGACGAATATGTCGTGTTGTTGTGAGAAGGAGAACAAATGTTTATGGTCATGGCCTTCTTTAATATAGCCAAATCAAAGTCACTCGTTACTGTGGTTATTCTCTCTCAACAAGATTTTAACCAATAGCAGTGATTCGTTTCATTTAAATGTACAGTATATACGGGTATACTGTAGATATAATTAATTCCATTTGTTTGTTCAAATGTCTAATTATTTTCAATATTTGAATGTATTGTTTTTAATGTCTGAGAAAACAAAAATTGTAAAAAAAAGTAGTCGCAAAAAGGAATACAATGGATAGGTTGAATTTATTTTCAATTTTCCTTCTTTTGAAGTTAATAGCTTCATTTTACGTTGCCTAAATTTTGTAAAACATAATGTTAAGCATTTCCCTGTTTACAATTTCCACTATAGATTAGGCGATTTTTTTTCGATTTGACATATAAACCTTTTTGTAAAATTTCCACATATATTCATATTCTGATAGATTCTATGAAAATTAGTTGAAGCTGATGCGAGCGGAAAGGATCTTTGTATTCAATATATAAAGATGCCATATGACTTCAATGCATGCTGGCCACAAAAATTATACTTTAATTATAATGAAAAACAGAAGACAAAGAAAAAAATGAGATCTGGTCAACAGCCGAAACATTAAAAAATCAGAAAAACAAAACATCGTTTTTTCTTTAAATTGTGCCATTGTAAACAACGGTACTTCATTTTTCCGAAACGTTTTTATTATCTAGTGTTAATTATCTGTCGTTTTGTCAAAAAATCCCTCATTTTTAACTTCAAACTTTGGCAAATACTACTTATTTTACTTTTAATATCTGGAGGCTTTTAGTAGGCAATAGCTGCATCCCACGGGCGTTTATAAATGATGTAGATTTCATGGAGCATCGTTTAATTAGGCAACTGGTCTAATTAGCGTGTCAACTGTTGGTCGCAAAAAAACTGGCGAAGCTCTCTTAGTGCAGGATATGCATGATCCATTCCTCACACAATGCAGTCCTGTTGGGAACCCGCATCGGCGGGAGCAGCGTTTGGGTTGTAGACCAGAAGATGGCTGGGATGTTGCTGCTGCTGGTGCTGGTGATCTTGGAGATTGTACAGGTGGGATACCACAACGTCTGCCTGAGCAGAGTGCAAGCCCCCGCCTCCAACGAAGTGGCGCGAGGTGGGGGAGAAATCACGCGGAGGCGGAATCACATCGGCCAGTTGGTCCCCGCAGGGAGCCTGACGACTGACCAGGGGGCGGTCAATAGTCGACAGCTGTTGGGGAGTCACGTGATGGACCGCCATGCTGACCCCGCTGCGCAGAGAACCACTGCAGGAGCCCGCGGGCGAGCTCGAATGGGAAGGAGGGAAGCGCGCCATAGTAAACTGTAAAAGAGTCAATCAGAATTGGTGACAGATAAACAGAAAGAAATAACAAAAATAGGCAACTCTTCTAATAGGAAATACATAGTACCCTTTTTCAAATACACTTCATAAGAAGTGCATGTAGTGTAGGATTAATCAACGTTTTGAGGAGGGATGTACTCTAAAGTCTAAAGGGATACTGTTTTCAAAATGTTGCACGTTAAGACCAATTAAAAATCAGTGGTTGAGTAGTTTGCTCTCATATCGAGGGTAGTAGGTTCGCGCCCCGACTCGCCCTAAGTTAAATTTCATTATTGTCCCTCCCTGGCCGGCAGCAGTTTCAATTGAATGTTAAACGACAGTTTTAAGTGAAGTCTATCCGAAGATTCTACAGTTGTGGTCAGCCATTTTTGGATAACCAATCGGTTATTTTGGCGAAAAATGTCCAGAATATGTTTAATATACATACAGTCAGACAAAAAAAGATATCATAAGGCGTTTATATTTTCAAAGATTACATCTCCACAGTATGTGCACAATAACAAATTAATAACAGGAAAGCGATAAATCGTTTAATATTAGGTGTATCACCCTCCGGTATCTCGTACTGTCACAACCAAAAGCAAGCAGAAACTCGTCCAATACACGTTGAAACGCTGGCCCGTTCACTCGCTCTAAAACGACCAGATCTGACTTGCCCGTCTGGTGAAATGCGGCCCACACCATCAGTGAACCACGGGCCGCCACGTGTGATCTCCTCAAACACACTGCTCCTCAGCAGATGCATCTTGTCCGCCGGCAGATGCGACGACGATCATTTATTCTTTAGAGCTTGAATGAAGATTCGTCCGTCCAAATCACCTTTGTCCATTGATCCACGGACCACGCACAGCGTTCACTGACCCAGTTTAGTCCAGCAGTGGCATGAACTGGAGAAAACCTCGGACGGCGAATTGGTCATCGTGCGCATATACCGCCCTCACCAAGTCGCCTGATCACCGTCTTTGCCGACAATGCCAGGTCACCATCATGGGACCGAACAGCCAATTGGTACCTTAGAGAGGGTGGCTGGCATCCATCAGTCCTCTGATGCTAAACGTCTCAGTTGTCGGTCATCACGCCTAGTGGACAGTTGTGGCCTTCGATTCCCACCACTGTGTTTCACTTGTCCCGTTTCCTGCCAAGTTTCTTTACAGCCCGTCGTATGTGATTCGTCGACCTTACAAGATGGACCACGATCTGACCCGCTCTTCTCATCCCAACCGCTTGTCATCGCTCGCCATCAGTCAGGTGCGGCATGACAGACAACTTGTGCGAAAACTTAAGTCTAAATTGTTTAATTTAATGAAGTTCAAATTTGAATCAATTATGGATTGGTCACAACAAATATTTAGAATTTTGCTAACGCCGTTTTTTGTCCGACTGTATAGTTTTGAATTGAAAATAGCTATATTAGGCTCGGGTGATAACTGCCATGTAGGAGAGTTAGGCAAGTTTGAAGGCGGGGCAAAATAAAAACACATGCTTTGTTTTATTGCATTGTGTTATTAATGACCTTGACAATATTTTGCATATTTTTAAGTAAATCAAACTCTTAAAGTCACAAACCATTTACATATTAATATATGAACATATTGGGTACGATGTATGTAAAAGGTAACAGTATGATCTTGACATACAGTATATAAAATAGATTTTTTGGGACAAAATAAAGGGATAAAATTATATTTACTAACAAAAATATCAAGATAAAACAACATATGGAAAAATTAACGGATGAATAAAAACAACAAAGATTAACGAATGCTATGAAGTTATAGTTTTGTTCGTTATAAGTCACAGAAAGTTTCTGTAAAACCCTAATTCTAGATCGTTTGAAAAACATTATTTACTGTATAACAGTTAATAAATATAGTTCAAAAGCAGCTAAGCTTTGAGAATCAAAGCAAAATATTCAGCTGCATCTTTATTATAGAATTTATCACCGCGCTCAGATAATGTGCACTAATTATAGCAAATTGTATATGAAAAGTACTAACCCGAAGTAAAATGGTCTTGCGGACCACTAGTGGTTAACAAGTGGCTGGTAGCGTGTGACTGTATTAATAGTAATGCCTGCAGTGGTGAACAAACACACTTGTAATAAATATTGCTCATGAGTGGTTGTCAGCTGCTAGCGTGACTTTCCCTAATGAAGTGATTCTCTGTATTTGTTGCTGAACTGTTCGAATCTGGTTTTCCTGCTTTCTGCTCATTAAAGCCTTATACTTTCTGAAGGTCTTTTGATTGCTTGGATCACTACAACCGTAATATAGTATTGTTTGAATTCTATGCGTTACAGTTTGAAATACAATCGAAGTAAAAACCAAATTTAATACTCGTATTTTATATACGCTATTCACACTCAATTGTCTTTCTTTGTTTTTGTTGAATAAATAGTGATGCAGTACTGGATACTGTACGAGATGGCTGTCTCTGATTACGTCACCCGAATAATATGCGCCTATCCTACCATCGCATGTATGAACATTTTTTTGTTTTATTCATAACAGTAAAGTTAAATCGATAGGTTAATAATGATCATATATAGGAACGGCCAGCGTCGCATTCAAAATTGACAAATATTTGAATAAAAATTTCGAAAATAAATAATTTAAAAATAATGCGGACAATGAGATCACTGTCGAATGCATTTACTTGAGCGTACAGTATATACACTCCTTTGCAATAACATTAGGACACCTATAAGAATTTCTGTTTCTCTTTCTCACACGATGAGTTTTGAATTGAGTTTTGCATATATGTTGCAGTTTTGAATGGCGGTTCTGCTAACGTCTGTT
>JAUYWV010168034.1:0-18026 GCA_032274565.1 Nematoplana nigrocapitula
TATCCAGGTTCGCAAGCATCCTCCAAATCTTGTCCGTGACCTCCTCCTTCTATTATCCAGGTTCGCAAGCATCCTCCAAATCTTGTCCGTGACCTCCTCCTT
The DNA here is from genome assembly GCA_032274565.1 of Nematoplana nigrocapitula. Lineage (NCBI taxonomy): Eukaryota > Metazoa > Platyhelminthes > Proseriata > Nematoplanidae > Nematoplana > Nematoplana nigrocapitula. Next base: position 103 of record JAUYWV010168034.1, read on the forward strand.
CTATTATCCAGGTTCGCAAGCATCCTCCAAATCTTGTCCGTGACCTCCTCCTTCTATTATCCAGGTTCGCAAGCATCCTCCAAATCTTGTCCGTGACCTCCTCCTTCTATTATCCAGGTTCGCAAGCATCCTCCTAATCTTGTCCGTGACCTCCTTCTTCTATTATTTTTCCTTCTGTTTGTTAGGGCCTCCAACACGTCTTATGCTATCACTTTATGTGACTTGAGCAGTCCCTCTACGTAATTCCGTCAGTTTCGCGTCCGTCAAACCATCACAATTCTAGCTCACTATGGTCTCCTGCTCTGCTCTTTCCCCTTTCTTTCTCTCTCAGTAGTTTCTCGAGCTCTCTTTCTTTTTCTATTCATTTTCCTCTGTTCTTTTCTTCCCTTTTCCTCGGGAAGGTTGATGGTACTGACGCGTCTCCTATATATAGACTGAGTCTTACTGCCACCACAAAAAGGATCATTGCTATTGGATAGGAAATGGTGCGGAAAAGAAGGTGAAAATACATGTCGTTTTTCACTAATGTACTGTAGATCTCATAGCGGTTGTCGTCTCAATAACGCCTTTAATACTGGAAACAGAGCTTATCTCATCTAGATCATTTGATGACATCACCATACTCCATTGCCAGTTGATAATAATAAATGTTGAGATAAGATAAGATAAGTTAGAAAAACGACCAAAATCGTTCACTGATCCATATTACAAACACACCATCACACACAACATTATCAACCGAAAGGAAGAAAAAAGCAAACACACATAAGAACATTAGATTCTTCTAATTCCACACCAAATTAAACACACAATAAAAACAAACATATTGGAGAAGTACTCACTGACTAAGCTACTCTAGAAGCCACCACTGGAAGAGCAGGGTTCTATACTCTGAAGTCGGTGGCTGTGCTCCCTCATTTGTATTGTAACATCACCGCGTGCTAATTTACATTCGATTCCCAAAAAATCGTCAAGATAATTTCTCTTCGTTTTTTTTATAAAATATTCCTATATTACTAACAGTGCAAATAAAACTAATGGCCCTAAAATGGACGATTTATAGTAAGTAGTTCCTGTATGTAAATATTTGCACTGTCCAAAATTGAAATCTTTCTCTGTGGCAGAAAATCAGCCTCATCATTATCATATTAAATTAATTACCAAACTGTTGTTTGGTGCTGGCCTTCCAGAATCCAAATTAACGATGTGAAGCATATATAAATAATATATCTTTGTTATTCATATAACAAATCCCAAATGTGGCTCGTTTCTGCGAAAGAAAGGCGAACGTCTAAGATTCATTTTTTAAATATTTTTTTTTAAGATTTGATGATAACATCGACATTATTTATGTATGTTAAATATTGTCTGAAGTCTAATGGCCGAATACAAAGAGAATTTCAGCAAAGAAGTCAGTCTAAGACAAGAACACGTTTTTTTGGAAAATATGTTTCAGAAATTAGCTCAATGGAGAGGGTGAAAGCGAATCTAAAATATATCTCTATACTTTCCATTCAGTTTGAAGATGTTTAGAATAGAAGGCAAACACTATTTGTCATTTCACTCCTATAGTTCTGGTTAGGGAAATAAAATATGTACTGCATTTAATCATATGTATTACACCTTGACATATACTTAAGAGGGTATTGAATATATCACGTGAGATCAGCGAATAAAAAGGGACTCAACCAGATACTGTGTGATTATGGAAATTGGTCGAAAACTCTCCCACTGTGATGTCACGCGATTGTCACACGTGACTACTAGGAATCGCGTGATTTCCGTGTCTTAAAATCTCGTTTTGTAGGATTATTTAGAGCGTATCAATTTAGGATTTTTTTCAATTTTTTCGCATTGCTTTTCATGTTACAGTTCAAATTTTCTATTTAATTTGTCTCATTATTTTATTCCTAGCTAGGTGAAGATAAGTTTGAAGCAATAGACATTTTTCATAAATTCGACGTTTAACTTCTTTTTCTCACATTTAGTAGTTGGAAACCTGGTACTCCCCTATCCCCCTCACACTACCATGACACCATCAACACCATATCAGATGAAAGCTAGGCACATCATCATATCTAATAATAGATATATTAACTACAAGAATTTTCGCTCAAAATAGACTAGCTTAGCTGATATTCAACACAGTCTAGAATTTGGTGCACATTCAATGCCGAGTTTCGCGTCACACTTAATAACGCTATAAACAATCTATTTAACCCTTCGTTCAATGAAAATAGAGTTGCAATCATTCAATTTTACACATATATATTTCAAATTCATTAAATCTCCATTCCGACACTGTGGTATGTGTTCCGCTGAGTGACAGGTCCAGCTAACCGCATCCCTGCCGGTGTTATGTAAAGTTCATGCCAATTTCTATCCCTTGTCGCAAGATATCAATGCCCCTTGTGCACCACGTGGGTGAGGTTGCGCTATAAGTGCAGATGCCGTTCAGCCAAAAAACCGCTTTGTAGTTGCTTTGCACTTCAGAACAGCACTGCTCAAAGAACGACCCGCAGGTAAAGACTTAGTCAAAACATGTACAGTACTTACTGTGATTGTCGCGCGCATTGTTATGACACGGAGCGTTGTCGAATATAAAACATGTTCTTGGATTCAATCCAGAAAACTTTCATTGCAGCATGAATTGAATGACTACAACTCTATTTTCATTGAACGAGGGGTTAAATCGATTGCTTATAGCGTTATTTAAGTGTGAACATTAACTCTAGAATGAATGCACCAAACTCTAGACTGTGAATGAAAACTAAACTTGAGTGCACGATTGTCTATTTTGAGAAAGAAATCCTGTAGAAAGACTGGCGGTGTTCTCACCTGGATTTCAGATGGACGCCGACAATTCTCGGATTTTACACGCTTTAGATCAGAAAGTGCTCAAAAACGCTGCTGTAGACGCTATGATTGGTACTCCATTTCTCTCTGTCTGTTGTTCTTTTTGTTCAGCGGATCGATATCGTCACGTGAGCCCCCTCAAATACAAGTCCAACGGGCGACACGGATTTCTCTGGGAAGTTTAAATTCGTTAACATTTAATTGACACGCAAGAGAGGTGGATATCAACCCTCACCTAGCGATACCCAACCTTTCTACGGCATTATGCGCCTCAGAAGTCTCCATTTAACCAAAAGGCCCAACTTCAAACAGAACACCACACGCGGCTCGCCCCCCCCCCCTATAAAGTTGTGATGGCGCCCACTAAATTTGCATTTTCACGGGCTGCGGCCCCCCTGGGGAAGGTCTCGCCCCCCGTGCTAAAATCCTAGATCCACCACTGGTTTTCTGCCGAACTGATGTGCGAATCCGGTCAACTCTCAAGCTGTTTGAACTATGAGTGAAGTGTCCTCCGGACATAAAATATTCCTTTTAGCTCCGGAGACATGTCAGTTTAACTCCGATGTTCACTACTAGTACTAGAGGCGGTCATAAAACAACCCATATCTCCCTCATATAGAGTCAGTCTCGCTAACAATTGCACAAGATGTCTAGGGAATCCCAAGCTTCCCATGATTGAACATACAGTAGAGTATAGCTAATGACGACCTACCGTACAGAGTCCAAGGCCTTTTAGACAGGACATAATTGCATTGTATGTTGGCACCTATCAACAATAATTACGATACAGCTACCGAGAAGATACTATCTATCTGTATCTACAGTATTAAACAAGCTTCATGATTCTAGAATCGGTCGGTCGCGTAACACCAGAACACGTCGACTGATTGGTCAGTTTTCTGACAGAGAGAGAGAGAGAGATAGCGTGAATCAGTGCGTCTTGATTCACTCACTCACACACAGACTGGCTAGCTGGCCTAAATCTGAAAGCACACTCGGACAAGGTGATCTATATTGATTTTCTCTCTCACTCTGCACTAACGGACACATGCCGGAGCTTTGGTTGAGCGTACGCCAGAAACTCGCTGCACACCAACTAATTCTCAACTTGAACGCGTTGTGCTTTATTCATAACAACACTCGCACGCGTAGCTGCAGCGGTCCACTGGTAGATATAATGCTACCTGTATTCGTTGGATTACTTATTCTTGTCTGTTTTCTCAAAGCGGTTGCAATTTTATAACGTTGTATTGAATTTTTACTATATACCAAAACACTTTATCCTTTTCAAGGCGTACAAGAAATACACAAATACCAAATCGAAGTATCTCTACAAGTACTTCTATAGGAAAGATTAATACACAATGTGTGAAAATAAAATTGCCTTTTACAAAATGCAACAAAAAGAAGCGTTTGTGATATTTTTCACCACATCTTAGATATTATCTTCCACACCGTATCAGTCACATCTTTTAATTAGGTCTGTATAGGTGAAAATTAAAAATAGCCTTTGCTCTAATTTATACGCGGTTCACATTATTCAAAGCTTTAGAAAGGTTAATCCAAAGGCAATGTTCTGTAAAGCTATTGTACAGTACAAAAGAATAGATGCAAGTGATTTGCTCCTCCATTTTTTATTACAACCAAAATTGTTCGTCACGTGACTAGGACTGATCCCAGGAGTAAATTACCGCAGAAAAAAGAAATTTCAATCAGAATTTCACTGTTGTTCCTCTGAAATTAAGGCAGTTTTAGCATCTGTGCTTCAACAGCAACCGGTCCTATAGTATTCTGAAACTCTTAAAACTAATCCTTTTTTCCTAGCATCTTAAAGACTCTCTTCAAAAGGTATACGACAGGTCTTTGTTCCATGTGTGTTCTACTTGCGCATAGACTTCCAGACTTGGTCCACTAACCTATTTTCTTCTTGCTAATCTTGCTGCACTCATTTCTATACTTGAAAAAAATAACAAATATTTTTCTAACTCAATTTATCTGTTCAACTATAATATTTACTGGTGTACGTATTGCATAAGATGCATTTTTGAAGCTATTTTTATCCAAAATTATTGACCCGCCGAATAATGGGAAAGACCCTTCGTCAGTTTATTGGTGGATTACTGCATGAACTTGATTTACATCGACTCCTCAAGTCTGAATTACATTTAACTTAGCTAGAGAAACACTGCAACGGACAAAGATACGGAATAACTAGACACAACGAACATCCAAAATACTCTTTAATAGTATAGGAGTCATCTATGGGGCATATTTTAGCTAAGGTCACAATGCAAGGCATTCATTCTGATGTCCCGCATTATCGGTGCTCTTTGTAGCCACTCGCCACTAAGGTGCAATATAGTTGATTATTATTTTTATTAATTTTACAGTTTTTAACGCGTATAATAGTGCCTCTAGAGGGTTAAAGTTCAGCCTCGAAATGTGAAACAATGAGAGCTTGCACAACTGTGTGTCTGTGTTCGCTATCTCCTCCTAAGCTAACAATAGGAGAGAGCTGACATTTTTGGCCTTCACCCTTTTTAATGATTAAGCACAGTTTTAGTACCCATTTGGGATTAAAAATGCTGCTAACAATTTTGTTTTAGAAAGATATCGTACTATATGCTATGTGCACTACTCGCTAGTAGTATGCCTATTAAGCCGGTACAATTATGATTTAGCGCTAATTGCAACAATGATGACGTCACGTAGGAACAATCTTCGTGCGCGACGCAAATCAGCTGTTTTGAAAATTGTGTAGCGCGGAGATTGAGGGGGCCCTGTTCTGGTATGTCTGTGCGCATACTTGCGTATTATTATTATTATTATTTCAAATTAACATTCAAATATACCAACCGACCTACTGTAACTAAGTAAATCAATTCGTATACTGAACCCGATTATATATAGAACAAAAATTGCCATGACTAAGCAAGCCGTTACTAAACGAAGAGAATTGCTCACCAAAGGGTTAAACATAGAAACTAATAAAATTGTCTAAACAAATATATAGAGGGTAGCCCTTTATGAATCAAAAACATGGACACTCCAAGAGAGTGATTGATAATCTGCGATATGCAGATGACACAACGCTTCTAGCCACGGCGGAGGATGAAGTAAGGAAATACTTTGAGGATTTAGGGGAGGAAAGCAAAATCTCGAATATGACGGTCAACGCCAAAAAGACAAATGCAATGGTGGCGAGCAGGAAAGAATGTCAAGTGTCGCTTACTCTTGGAAATGAGACTGCGAAGCAAGTGGACACCTTTAAATTCCTGGGCTCAAACAAATCTTCAACAGGAGACTGCACAATGGACATTAAGAGGAGGATCGGCATGGCAAGAGCGGAAGCAGTACAGCTGGACAGCATCTGGAGAAATAGATACATCAGAAAAGGAATCAAGATCTAACTCATGAAGACACTGATATGGCCAATGTTTATGTATGTATCAGAAGGGTTGACAATAAAGAAGTCAGACGAAAACAGGATTAGTGCTTTCAAAATGTGGTGCTGGCGGCGTTTGACTGGTGTGTCCTGGAGAGACCAAGGCACAAATGAGTCGGTGCTGGAGGAGTTGGGTGTGAAAAGGGAGCTCTTGGGAAAAGTGAGACGAGTGAAGTTACAATACTTCGGTCATATGGCGCGTGGTAGCGCTGGAAAAACTAGCGCAGACAGTGATGGAGGGAAGCAGATATCAGGGTGCACCGAGAATGCAGTGGATTGACAACATCAGGGCCTGGATGGGACGTACAATTCATGAATGCAAGACACTGGCGCAGGAAAGGGAGCAGTGGAGAAGACTCATAAGTCAAGAAGATGGCATCTTTTGTCGCCCAACCTCCATGAGGACGGCGCCACTGATGATGATGAATTGTTTTTAATAGTAGTATTCAAATAAAGGTTGATTGATACTTAACGGGGAATCATTTTCACCGTCTTCTCCTCTCTTGCAGTGATCATTCCGCGAATCGAACGAACACTTCAGTATATCACCCAGGAATTGGACGAGAGGGAACGTGAAGAATTTTACAGGTTTCTGCAAAGTCGTTTTTGTGTAAACCAAAGATTTCTAAATGAAATTTTAGGAGCATATGGCTCTAGAATTTATCCTTTTCCTCAGATACAGAGGTGTCTTTTTATAATGTGCGTATACCCTGTGTTCTAAAACAGTGACTTAGCCGAGATAAGCAACATCCATAAACCTTTGTCTGTTAAGATGAAGAAAGGGAATGTATAAGGGTGTTTTACCGAGATCATAAATGGTGGACCCGGCAGCCCATCTGGCAAGAGTAGAAAATCACCAATAAACACGTTTCGGCTCGCTGTGGTGTGGTTGTAAATGAAACAGCGGTCTGGGTAGCTGAAGAAGCACTTAGAGAAGCAGACAAGACGACCAAATCCAGTTTGGCGGGTATCAAAAGCAAACTGAGCGAAAAATTGAAACGATCGATCAAATGAGGACAAACAAAAATATAGAATGCTAGGGTAGAACACACCAAGCTTTTAAAGATCGACCACCTGTATAGATGAACCCACACCCTGTTCTCACAACCCGGATGTGGAGAAAATATGAATGTTTATCATAAAAACCAGGCCCGAAAGATTTGCATCAGAAACTTGTAGATGGTGGCGGTGAGAAGACGGAGACAGTGGATCACATCTTAGAAGACTGTAAAAGTCAAATGGTTATTAAGGATGAACAAGAAAAATGCTGGAGTTTGTTCCGCAATGATCTAGTGTGATGATTTTGCAGTCTCTGGATTTGTATTAGCAGTTTCAGATTGAGGATGTGGCGTCGGCCTCCTTGGCAGAAGTTTACGGCTTCGAGACGCACCCTGAGTTTATTTTGAGTTGGACAGTAATTTGTGGTCTTTTTCTTTCGACCGATAATAATGCATAGATGTGGAAAATTAATGGGGGAATATTTACATTTTAGTTAATAAGGAGTAATATATTTGTTACGTTCCTAAGCTCTAAATTCTGATGAAATTTCCATTTTTCACTTACTTTTACACTACTCAAAGTAGTATAGCATGTAATAATGGTGAAAAAATAATTAGTAAGAAAGAATTTCTCAGGAATTTAAGATTAGTCTCAGTTAAAACTTGGAATGAAGCATCCTCGTATCCCTATAAGAGGGCCTGTCTGTTGGGAGGACGGGAATGAGTGGTTTCAAGGACTTAGCATTGGATTTACCGGTCCTTTTTGTTTTTTCCAGGCTCAAGAAGATCCAGGAGAAGAAGAAGGCGATCAAAGCGAAGCGTGCCAAAGAACTGGCTGCGAAGGGTGTCGAGGAGTCCTCTGAAAATGGCGCCAACCTTCTGATGGACACGAACGAAGATGAGATCTTGTTCCATTGAATCTGGACTTGCTGTTGAGACCCTCGACTGTACTGTCGTCGCCTCCTGTGATCTTTTGATTAGAACAGTGGTGGGTGCCAAGTGATAACAATGTTGATGCAACAAGCCCGTCGAACAGAACGGGAGGGAATGCATCTAGGATCGATTCCTCTATACCACATGTAGTTGATAGATAGCTGCATAGACCATCGTGTGTAAGTTAATTACTTATCTGACCTACGTGTGGCGTAGGGACTACCCCTGTTTTAGTATTGTATAAAAATAGCCCCCGGATTTGAATGTGGATATTGTTCACGTTGTTTTGATGGCTGGAGGATGGCAACTGCACTGGGCCCTCTTTGTCAGTTGTGACTCCCTGCTTTTTCTCCTCCATCACTCCTCTCTTAAGCATAATATGATTTTTACTTAGCCTACTGTATCTGTCTCTATCGGTAATTAAGGATAAATGTATTTTATTTTCTCTCCTTGTGTCTCTCTTGCTATCTGTGTCTCCCATCTCTGTGTTCAAATTAACTGGCATTAATTGAATTTATAAAAAATGTTATGTACTCTTATTGTTCAATCAAACGGACAAACCAACAAGTTTTAAGAATTTATTTCCACAAAAAATGGCTACAGATACAGTACAATGTTTTGATAGCTCGAGATTCTATTATTAATCTTCAGTATGAGTATCAGTCATGCAACTATGAAATATCATTTTAAATCTTTATGGTAAATACTGACAGGAAAAGACAGAAACAGTATAAGTAACGAAGCACAGATATAAAAGAAAAGCCAATTAACAATATTTGTTTTAGTACAGGGTGGTCAAGAATTTCTGCGACTTTAAAAAAGCTTCATTTAACTGCTGAAATATCTTTTTAACATTGTAGGATAAATCATATTCAGCAAGTTAACGTAATATGCTATTATATGTCGTAGGGGTCAACTAGTATATAAATCATCGTGAGTTATGCATAATCGTCTCATCGAAAAGTACGATCGTTGATGGGCATTAATGCAGTCAAAGGGAAATCCTTGAAAGCTCCTCGAATAACATATTTTAGTCTCTTTTTGTTGGAGCTTTTGCTGCTACATTTTTGGCGTGAGCATTGCCCAGAGCGCATTGTCACATGAGGTGAGATCCGGGATATGCGGTGACCATGGAACAGGGCTATTCTTGCCAATCCACCGATCCGGAAAGCTAGCATTCAGGAACAGCCTATTTGCGACGACATTGTTTGCCGGTGCACCATCCTGCTGGAAATGGGAGGCCCAAAATACCTTTCGCTTTTAAAGCAGGAATGAATTCACTTCGTAGCATATATGAATATAGGAATCAGCTGTCACACTGCCATAAATGAAAAATGGCCCTATCAGATGTTTAGCAGACATGGCCACCCAGATCATTACTCTTGTCTGATTTTTTCTCACTTGCTCGTCAAAATGTGGGTTAGCCTTGCTTCACAGGCAAGTTTGCTTATAGCGCTTTGCCTTCGGAATAAACACTCATCGGTGAAAATATTATCTCGTCGTCGTACATTGTCATATTTGGCCAAACTTTCCTTGCAGCAAGCAACACGCAACTTTTGTTGCTTTCCAAATTTATTAATCAATACAAACGAAAATCAAGCAAGACCTAGATGCTTGGCGAGGTCCTAGAGGGAAGGAAGATGAAATGAAGTCAGTAATGCAAGAAAAGGCAAAGGTGCAGACAATATACCCAAGATGATGGAAGAGAAAGGAGCAGAGTTCGTAAAAACTGATTCAAAAGGATAATATAGAACAAATGGAAAGGAAAATGGGAATGATATAGGAAAAATAATCCGATTTTATAAATGCGCTTGCGGACGAACAAAGAGTAAGGAACCAGGAGGTATAAAAAGAGTAAAAGTTACAAATATTCAACAAAACACATGACCTTTGAACATCCTAGAGTAATGATACCATCATTACTCTATGTTTGAACCTAATCTTTGCCGCAAGGGTGAAACGAAAATGCCATATGATTATTAAAACACAAACACTTCAAGAAGAACATCAGCATTATGCAATATATGGAGCCAAACCAACAGACAATTCTCCTTACAACAACGTAAACAATATTTATCAAGCTAGAGTCACGTTTATTGTCTGAAGTAATCAGACAATTCCACTACATAAAACGATTTTCACAGTGTAAATGAACAAAAGTTTCGCGCGCGTTTGTTTAATTTAGACGCATGTGAGAATCCTCGAGAGGAGCTAAAAAAGAAACAATATCGACACTCGAAAGAGTCAATGGTAAATTAATATATTTTAGGTTTTGTATTTTAGAAATCGAAAGTATTTTCACGGATGTTGGCATTTTATCTTTCATATACGTGTATTGAATTTCATTAACTCGTCAGTGACAGTGACACTTAGTATGACAATGTACCGAGAATCTCGGTACGTAGTAACTTTGTCTAAATACAGAGAATAGATTCTTGGTAGTAGTAACTTTTCGAAATACAGAGAATAGATTCTTGGTAGTAGTAACTTTTCGAAATACCGAGAATGGAATCTTGGTACATAACATAGTATATTTGTCTAATGGAATAGGGTGGGCAAAGGCTGTGGCACTTTTTTCAGCTGCATTTGGCGCCCCTCAAAAATAAAAGTATGACTAGAAGATACTGCATAATATTAGTGAATGTTGAGAAATATTAACAGTGCGTAAAATTGTTTTATGGCGATACTTCAATTGGAATTAGATGGGATATTTCTGCAATTGATAACTTATTTTTCTCTTCTTCAAACTCCATGGCTGCCACTTTCTTAATTAACATGACAACACTTCATCGTTTGAATGAAATGTTTAAATACCCTACACACAAATTCAGCACCATAAAAGTCAAGTGATATTTTCAAAAAAAATTGTAGGAAAATGGTCATGTTACATTACAACAAAGACTGAAAAGTCCAATTGTTCTTTCTGCTTCAATTGTATTAGGGCAGCAAACAAAAAGAAACTAGTTTCAAAGAATGCTGACAAAGCCTTCATAAATCGAGGTTTCAGTAACTGGAAAGATAGCTCTGTAAAAATTAAAGTACATAGTGATATAGAATGTAATTGTTACATTGAATTTGCTGTATTTATAAATTATAGGTAAAACACATTGCAGAATAAATGGATAAAAGTTTTCTCGAAATAAAAAATCATAACCACAAACTATTACTAAAAACAATGCCTAATGTCAGGTTTTTAAAAAAACAGCTATCTCCTATTACAAAGACATGGAGATAAGAGCCATTCAAACAATATTTTTTTATTAATGTACTCTCAACAGGATAATAGAACATAGAAAGAAAAGTTACCATATAAGAAGAGAGTCAGATTTGGTGAACTAAAGCTAGGTGCTTCAATTTGCAGAAGATAGTGGATAACAGACCTGTGCAATTTAGCGTGCCCAAAATTCAGCACACACAAATCTGGTACTGCTAAATTAGGAAGGTGTTTTCCTGGGTCTCCGCTGCCACTTGGAAGACCAAAACACAGACACCACAACCCCACACAAGTAATCATAGAGAAATACACCACATATAATGAGTTACCACAGATCACTCATTACCACGTCACAGTCAGCTAGGCTTTGGTGTTTGTAATGCTCACTGTTGTTTTCGCCAGAGAACAATCCATTGCCATTGTACCAAGGAGACTTTGTCCAGTCACCCTGCTTACTCCGGAGGCATCGATTGAGGCCTATCGAGGCGGTAGAACTGTGGTGGTGGCAATCTGATTGGCTAATTGGGCTAGCTGGTAGACGTTGTGTGCAGAGATTGACGAAAGAAAGTTTTACAATGAAGTTTTCTGAAGAATTGTAATTTACCAAAAAATTAAGGCGTTGGTAGAAAAACGAAGATCACCAGCAGATCGGCCACCTCGAGAAGCACACAAAAGTCAAACTCCAGAGAAAGCGGCCATCAAGTTCCTCGGCACAAAAGTCCTTACTCCAACTAATGAGATCTCTAAAATAGCCGTTTTAAATGCTACCATTTCTTGATTTGCATTATTTGAATTCTCTTCTTCTTTGATTACGCTAAACATCTAATTTAGATACAGCACGAATCAAATCTGATACACCAATTCCTTCTCCTGACATTTTTCTCTTTGACCTGAGCAATGATCTCCTGGTAGTTTCCTCTGATGTCAAGCTGAACAAGATCTTAATGAACAGTACTCCACCTTGTTGTCTTCTTCCTTCAAGGTTTGTTATGATATTTTATGTTTTAAAACAATTATAAGGAAATATATCATTGAAGAAAAGGCTCGTATATTAATTGCTTCTTTTTTCAGCCTCTAGGAACCTAAAAGTTAAAGTCATTAAAGAAGTTAATAAATTATTTTAAAATAAGGAAAGCTTTACAAATTAGTAAATTTTATAATTTAACATTTTTGACGCTGTCGTATTTAAATTGGACAGATGGCAGGCAGCTGGTTTTGCACATGACTACAACTTGCACGTATTGTGCAGTCTAAGCAGCGTTAAAAATTAGAATCTTATTCATCATATCTATTACGACTAAATTTAATTATTTCTATATTTCCTTTATGTTTCAAAGTCCCTTTATTAGCCGCAATAAAATGTGCGTTTCAAGGTCATCGAGGTTTTAATAATTCAATAAAGTTTATTTACTTCACATGCTAAATTTAAGATATTTTAAGGAGTTGTTGCCTTTGGGTAACACGATATTATTTTAATGCAGAAAAGTAATAATTTCTGAAAAATTAAAGTTATATTATTGGTAATTAAAATTCCAAGATAATATTATTGTGTTATTGCCTTTTTTAGAATGAAGGTAAATGCTGAAGTGAAAATTGCAAAATATATTTTGTATTTTGTTTTGGGAATCAATACTAATAGCTGTGCATTTGAAGGAGTTACGAACTGCATTAGCCCAAATTTTATTAAAAATATAGGTATTACTATTAGGAACAGTAACCACCAAACTATCACTTAATATCAATATCACACCAATTCATTAATAATAATATGAACAGTTGTCAAATTAGATTAATAATAATATTGCTCTTTTAATTTTTTATATATTTTCTATCAATCTTTTATAATACTTTGAGTCAAATTTTTTATAAGATAACTAATATGTAAAATCGTTTAGAGTTTAAAAATAGATTTTTTCTCATTTACTTTGAAAATTACTATTTATTTTATTACTTTAATTTTATTATATATATACAATATATATTACTTTTAATATTCTATATTAATTATTAAATCTATTTATCAAGTATTCTACTTTTATCAAGAAGGTTTATATTTATGACATCCATTTTCTCCATGTTATTTGATTTTATGCTTTATCTTTTAAATACTTATAGGAATCTGTATTTAATTCTATTAATGTACCTTTTCTTGGCCTTTTTCACAATTCATTTACAATTTCCATAAAATTTGGCTTCAATGATTGTTTAATAAGGTTATCTTTTCTTAAGATGTAACCTATCCAATTTTTCTTCTATTTCAATATAGACTGAAGTAAATTACAATCTTTCTTTTATCTCCTCTAATACTTCTTCATTAGTTTTCCAATCTTGCCATGATATTCTTTGCATTTATCTTTATATCCACATTTCAAGTACTTCTATCTTTTTTTATTACCTTCTTGAAGTGTCCATATTATTAATTTGACAATTTTTTTTAGTTTCTATGTTTAACCCTTTGGTAAGTAATTCTTTTCATTTAGTAAAGGCTTGTTTGGCTATGTCAATTCTTGTTCTTATTTATTCATGGCATCTATTATATAATATGATAATTGCACCAAGGTATTATAGCTTTTCACTGATTTTCTTTCTAATTTTATTCTTATCTTATCATTTCCTGATTTGGAGATCCTCATTATTTTTGTTTTCTTTATATTAATTTTCATATTATATTTCACAGCAATGCTATTTAGGCTATCCAATAGTATTTATAGTCCCTTTTCTGTATCTGCTATCTTATATCTTTGTTTGATGATTTCACCCACACTTTTATTGCTTCTTCTATATGATCCATTGCTTCAGTCAATATTCTTTCTGTATATATTGAGAACAACAATGGAAAGAGAGAATGACCTTATTGTATTCCTTGTCCAATTACTGCTGGTTCTGATTTTTCATTTTCTATCTTTATGGTAGCAGTTTGATTCATATACTGCATTACAAAAAAATGGAATTGTTGCCTGGCTGTTCTCAGTAGACATTCAATCTTATCGCCTCATTTCAAATTTAAACTAGCCAATTAGGTAGAACTTATGGCTCAGGTGTCTCACAGGAGTGTCTGTATTATGGCGGGAACACCTATGCATTATACTGTATATGTAGATAGCCTATAGACATGTCCTGGGTTTGTTAACGAAAATATTAATTGTGTCTACTGAGAACACCAAACAATAATTCCTTTTTTTCTGCAATACAGTGTATATAGATCTTGGATAAGTCTTCTATCCTGATAAGTTTGAATATATCCATTAAGGTTTTCTAGTTGAGTCGATCGATAGCTTTCTCAGAGTCTACTTGTATGTAACATATGTACAAATAATTGTCAAATTCCAAGATTCTCTCTATAAGTATTCTTAGTGTTCCAATTGCTTCCCTCGTACCACAACCCTTCTTGATGCCAATTTCTCCAATAGTATTATATATTTTATTATTATTTTTCGCTCTTTTCTATTTTAGTATTATAAAATGAAATAAAATTCAATTTGGACTACCTAAAATATTAAATATGTCATGATCATCTTCAGCTTCCTAATAATATATTAATCGTTTCTAATAATAATAGTAATAAATAATCTATTATTCTAATATTACTTTGAACAATGTTTCTGATCATTTATTGGCCATATATAAATCATGACATTATAAGTACCCAAGGTTATATGATATAATGTCATTTAAAGTTAGATTTTATTTTACTATTATAAAATTAATGAATTTCTAATATTTTTTATAATGTAACTGTTTGATACCTAAGAAATGTAACACAATTTTTTTAGATCTAGATAATCAGTAATAACAAAATCATTACTATTATATATTAATATGACTATAAATATTAAAATTTGTTATTATTTATTTATAATTGTAAACCTTTTCCAGGTCAAGTTGAGTTACAGTCAAAGCAAGTTGAGCCACAGCCATCTTACGTTGAGCCATAATGATTTGATTATGAGCCATAGTCAATCGAAGTTGAGCTACACTCAAACCAAGATGAGCCAAAGCCAATTCATATTCAGCCATAACGATTTGATTATGAGCCATAGTCAATCGTAGTTCAGCTACACTCAAACCAAGATGAGATGAAATGAAACCTGAAATGGTTATATTACAGATAATCAAAAAAGAAATATAAACCAACCTTAAATCATTGTTTGAAATTTTTTAATGTTTATCAACTACAATTAACAAATTAACAAATTTCTGTAATTTCATCAAACCCCTACTGGCATATCTGCCATGTCCATAGCTGCGTCATAAAATTTCTGCACATGTCTGCAATGTCGCATACAATGTGCATGCATGATGTGAGGAAAGCAAACTTCTGTAGCCATCTCTAGGCAAAGGAGATGCCATTCTGTCTTCATCACACCAACAGGTGAATTGGCTTCCAATGGGGTGTTCTGTGCCAAATATGTTTTGATGAGTTCCTTGAACTGCGACCAGATGCCTTCAACAGGATTTAGCATAGGAGAATAGGGACTAAGCCATAATATGGTTCTTCTTGCAGGACTTCTTCCAGTTGGGAATGGGCTGGTGCATTATCAATCACCAGTACTAGCTGATCCAGTGCAATTCCGCATGCTACACATGCATCAAAGAGATCTCTAATCCACTGCTTTGCAGAATCTTTGTCGAAGCTGCCTCTTTTATGGCTCCAGTGAATGACGCCCATCATTGATGAAATTGCAGAGATGACAAGGAGGTTTGGCCCCCACGAGTTCGGGTGGACAATGATAGAACGCTGGTTCCTGGGATCACGTCCCCTGCTTCTTCGTGTGCATATATTGAAATTTGTCTCTTCTATGAAGACGACTTCTTTGTCCTGTCCAATCAATTGCTGAAGCTGTGGAATATATGCTCGACGTTTTTATTTATTGGCATCAGTATTTGTTCCAATTGGTTGTAAGTGGCACCTTTTTAATGTTATGTGCCTATACCTTCCAAGTAGCTGCCAATGGCGCTTGTACACAAAGCTATGCCAAATGTACTATGCACACGTGTCACTCCAGTTGACAATGTCATTTATTTCCTCCTCGCTGAGTTGTTTACCTCTCTACTCCCACCATGCTTTCCTTGTTGTGGTACATCCGCGGCATTTCAGCATATGTATCACTTTGGCTACCCATCTTCTGGCAGTCTTGATCGGTGCATCAATTATTGCCA
The DNA here is from genome assembly GCA_032274565.1 of Nematoplana nigrocapitula. NCBI lineage: Eukaryota > Metazoa > Platyhelminthes > Proseriata > Nematoplanidae > Nematoplana > Nematoplana nigrocapitula. The sequence goes on from JAUYWV010168034.1 coordinate 16,709, forward strand.
TTGCTGTTGCTCCCCAATCGCGCGGCCGTCCATGGCAGCCTGTTCTACTTGGTAGCGGGTCATGTTTCGCGTAGTGTCGAAGGTTTCGATTTCGGCGAGGCATTTTTAAAATGTATAAATCAGTAATGCCATGAACGGTGCCTTATATCTCATCTTGGTTTGAGTGTAGCTCAACTTCGATTGACTATGGCTCATAATGAAATTGCTATGGCTCAACGTGGGTTGGCTGTGGCTCAATTTGCTTTGACTGTAACTCAACTTGACCTGGAAAAGGTGTAGAGTAGCTGCTAGCTAGAAAGCTAAATCAATATAGTAGCGCGTACGTAACATTTTTATGCATGGTAGGCTACTCTATGCGCTGCATGGCAAATCAATATGCTACATACAGATAAACGAAAATTCATTTATGCACGTTTTTCTCTGTCAATTTTTTGGGTCAGACTTTCTTATGATCGATTTGTCAATTCCCTTAACAAACCGCGCTCGCTATAGCCACACACGATACGGGTAACCCTACTAGTTATTCTAAAGAAGAGAAAAAAATAATTTGAAATTAGTAAAAAAATACGCCAGTATATTAGAAAATCAAGAAAATAGCATTCATGTGAACAACAAGAAGACTGACGTATGGAAAACTATTGTTGGGGAGGTCAACTGTAAATTTAACACAAATGAAATCTTTGTACCGACTAGCAAGTGCACGAGAAACATCACGTACAATTCGGGAAACTAGAGACTGAGATTTTATGCACGTCTGCATGCATCAACTAAATAGAGCCAGTTGCAAAAAATCTCAAACAAGTTGCAGATTTAAGAAGCGGTGTCAGAGAGAGAATGATATCCAAAACCTGCGTGAAGACGTCTTTGGATAATCGGTATCTCTTGACGAATGCATCATTCGACAATTCCAACGGATTAAATCTGTTGCGTAGGTTACGTGCTATGTCGTTGACAGCGTTGACTCTGCATCAACAATATCCATGTTTCTAATATCTAGGTAATACCACTAAATATTCAGCTCCCTCCACTTACTTACAGTATATACAAGCGGAATGGGTGTCACACCCCACTTTTACAATGAAATATATCACACCCTCACCAATGAAATGGGCAGCGGTCACCATTGGTATGCGCTTCAGAATACCACTCAATAGATCACATAAACGTTTCCTCCTCTCTCAGTCTGGGAACTAAACACATGGTCTCTCTCGCTTGATATTGTTTTCGTGACAAATACGCACTGTTTGTTTGTTTGTTTGTTTACCCGGCCTCGCCCAGAGGATTGAGGTGTAGCACAAGGCTACCGACAATCCCAGTA
>JAUYWV010168145.1:0-18022 GCA_032274565.1 Nematoplana nigrocapitula
AGTACGTTCTTCAGAAGATGATCTTGCTTAGTGTAAATACTTCTTGCTTCTTACTCTTTTTTATTCATCCCGCCCAATCACAACTTGAATCAAAAGAGTGAGCAAAAGTGACAATGTAGGTATATATGCTATTTAAAATTTTCATATTTTCACAGAGGGGGGCAAACATTTTGGGGCAAATTTTAGGAGGCTTCAGCCCCTTAGCCCCCTAGAATTACGGCCCCGAATTCTATTAGTTCAATAGCACTTAAAAGTGCTTTAAAAAAGATCAAGGTCATTTTTATCTAAAATATAATGTAATATTGGAGACTATATTTGCTATATACTGGACATATATTTTGGCTTAATTTACGTATATTCTTAAAACTGAAAATTGTTTAATAAGATTTTAAACGTTTGAAATTCAAATTACTTTTGTTAAACATATATTTGACATATATATAGAAATAATAAAACTATTACTGAAAAGTCGAGTTAAATCCAAGTACTTTGTTAACACAGATATTTTAATATAGTACTTATTAAAATTTCAAGTAGTATAAAAACATAATTTCTATATTTACGTTAAGTTAAATACAGAATGATTCACCTGTATTGGTATTTGTTAGGCTTTAAAAACCTATAGCATGCATACAGGGGCGTAGCCAATTTGAACAAGGGGGGGGGGATAATTTATATTTTTTCTCAAGGGGGGTTAATGTAGAATTTTTTTTCTAGGAATTATTATTTTTTCATTAATTCTTTTCCCCCAAAGGGTAGTATATCACCTAATCCCCCCCTTGGCTACCCGCCTGCATGCATATGGTTATAGTATTATATTTTGATGAATTTAGACAATGCACTTAGGTTGGCCCTTTTTCATAAAAAAAAACCCTCCATCACAGATTCCTGGGTGCACACCTGAACTTTTATAATTACACGCCGCAGCAACAACTATTTACTACTCACTGTATGTCATGCTGAGAGTCTCAGTATGTGTAGGCGTCCTACCGTTTTTCTCCACTGATTTCTGGAAGATGGGCTAATTTTAGACTCAATTGAATCGCGTGATGTACGAATGTTCGTAGATTTCACATCGTTCTTTGGTGAAACACCAAATACACACATTCTTAGAGAGCTCGTACGAACGACTGGTGAAACACTCCTCAGGTCCATACTGAGTCTCTTGTACAATAGAGACGGCATATATAGAAACATAAAGAAGTTTTAACCAGTGGTTATTGCACACAGTGCATTAAAATATAAACGTCAACGAAGACAGACAATACTTCAGTAAAATACAATAATTATATTACATACACAGTTAACATATATTTCTTATATATTTAAATATAAAGTTGTAATTAAACAATTGTTAATAGATTTCAAATAATTTAAGTTTCTTTATAGGCATACTAATAAATTTTGACAAAAAGTGTTTTTAGAAATAATAAAATTATTATCTATAATCAAGTTATATTACAATACATTTTTAACAGGTATCTTCTTGTATACTACTTATTATGAATTCAAATACAGGGTGTCCACAAAGTCACGCATCATTGGAAAAATAGAAAATATTTATTTCTGCTAAAGTGTGGTGGTGCTCCATCCTGCTGGAACCACTGTGGAAAATCATCGAAAGTTTGCAACTGTGGCAACAATCTTTCTCTGAGTAATTCCAGATAAGAATCTCCACTCACGGTACCATCAAAGAAAAATGGTCCAATTACATGATCATTCCAAAGTCCACACCACACCATCACTTTAGGTGCACCTTGCTCTTTGCTAGGAATCATCCAATGAGGATTGTCTGTAGACCAGTAACGAGTGTTTTGACGGTTTACTTCACCATTTACATAAAAATTAGCCTCATCACTAAATAAAACTGTGTTGAGAAACTGATTATCACGATCACATTGCTCAATAAACCATTCGCACATTTCCATACGGCGGTCTGGATCATCTTCACTAAGTTTATGCATAATTTGCAATTTGTATGGATGCCATTTTTCCAACGTGAGTACTTTGTGAACAGTGCTTTTTGGAACATTAAGTTCAAGTGAAGTTCTACGCAATGACTTATTTGGGGAGGCTGTCATTTTCGCCAAAATAGCCACTTTGGTATCTTCCTCAAGAGATGGTCGACCACTACGATCTTTGTCCAAAATGCTACCAGTTTCTTTGAATTTTGAAAGTAAACGAGAAACAGTGCTCTGTGTTATTTGCCGATTATGACTTTCATTAAATTCATGTATCAATTGTCGCTGAGATAAATTTGGATTACCACTTTTAAGAATTAGTTCAACTCTTTCGTCTTTTGATAATACTGGCATCTTAAATTATACAGCAGCAGAAATTATGGATTAAAAATAATTTTGTAATGTATATGCATGCATTGAAATTTCAAATTATTAAACCATCGATTATTAACCAATACATATGTACATAGATTTAAAACATAAAATTTAACCATAGAGTAATATTTTGTATAAATAGTAATAATAAATATTCATAAAAACTTTTTCCTATGATGCGTGACTTTGTGGACACCCTGTATAAATATAAGGCAAATAACGTGGACCTTGCCAAATGGAAAAACCAAGTTTGTGGTGCCGATGTAGCATTTTAATTATGTTACAAAAACTACACTAAACTGAGTGGCGCCTCCGAAACAAGAATGTCTTTAAAATGGTGAAAAATTGTGTAAGTGTAGTGCAGAAAAATAAACAGACGTTCATATAAGTCTTTCCTATGGGACACTTATTTAATGTGTTTGGTGCAAAGGGAAAAATATTCTATCCAGCGTGTTTTATTCTATAATTTGATTATTAAACAATTTTGAAAAATACAATTTACGAAATATCAGAAAGTTGTAAGACAACGAAACTACTTCTGAATAGAGGGAATTTCTCATATTCTTCTGAATCTAAATACTAATTAAACAATGGAAGTTAGAGTTGAGTCTACATTATGTTATCTGTATCTCATCAACGATATTTTCTGTCATCATAAAATCTAGAAACATGTGATGTGTGGTCAATGACGAGATAACAGCTCATCAAAATGTTCCGCTATATAAATCACCGACGATGCCGAAACACAAGACTAGCTATATATATGTTTATCAACTGCAAACTATTTTTTTAAATTTTATATTTTGGATAGCATATAGAATGAGGTTTCTTCGAAATAGGCACGATTTTACTTCTTAAAGGGGGGGGGTAAATTGTAGATAAGTTAATAAATATATTATTATGCAGGATACGCGCGATTCATCGATTCTTTTCCTGTAAGCAAGAAGAGGTCGGCGATACTTTAAAGTAAAATGCTAAACTGAAAAAATTATTGAGTTTGCACAAATTTGCATACTACACATATACGCAATCGTCTATTTCATTTGCCAGCTCTGCAGGTAGATCGAGACTCTCTTGCGTGTTTGTTGCGATCAAAGAAATTGTTTCCGAAGTATGAAAGTTAAAAAAAATGAACTCCTCCTCGGCTTCGTATCGGGATTAAAGTAGTAAAGCAGCGAATTCTTGATCGCGACTCAGCGGCATCGAGACAACTGTCATTAAAATTTGAATTTGAAATCGTAAAAATTTACAAAATTATCAGACTTTGTACACAATGTATAAAAATACTTGTATTGGTATTGGTGAAAGGTATTTTCTGTGAAATTCGCTATACCACAGTTCAGATTACAAGTACTTGCAATAGAGTTGATGAACCAGCTGGCCTATCGGGAAAACAACGAAGGTTGTTGAATCAATTATCAGATAACGACGACGGAGGTGTAAGGCAGACCAGCTGCAGTTATACCCGAACCTCTCACCAGACCCATAAAATGGTGGAGAGGGGAAATGCTGACAAGTACCCTAAAATTGCAAAGCTCTTCTGGCGAACGCATTGCTGCCTGTTCAGCCAACCTGTGCGGAATTTCTTAAAAACTATATTCAGTTTTGAAGTTTAAACAATAATAAACAAATTTATTTTTGAGCAAGAAATACATACTAAAGTATGTCCTGGAAGCACTGGAGGTTCATTGTATCTTGAAAGGAATAAATAGTTTTTATCTCCGTATGTATAAAACCAATGAACATGCGCTAATGTTTTCAATATATGTATGTGTAACTTTGTAGGTTCAAGAATGACACTTTTCTAGAAACGTCTAATTGATGCTACATGATCACTCCAGTTCCTCTCCCATTAATCATACTGTTGTAGGCGTATTCTTTAGAGGGAGCAGCTTCCATACGTTAGTAACTACCAGTTGTACCTTTAACACTTTCTCTTCTATTTCGAATATTCGGTCTTTCTCAATCCCTATTTTCATTCCTTCGTTTGCTTCTTTGCCTTGCTTTCTGTATCTTCATTGTAATACAGAAACAGGCTTTCAGTTAGCTTCCATTCCTGTCAGTATACTTTATGTGACATTTCTTACTAATCTCATCCTAAATTTAAAATCTGGGCTTGGTACTATTTCATTTGATATGATACATAAGTTAGGAACATACTTTATTTGACGGAAACTCAATAAACGGCGTTATATATATAGCTATCTAGCTAAAATACACTTTATAGGGTGAACACCAGCGACATAGGCACACCAGTTGACTTTCTACCCAAATACGCATAAAAGAAACTACAAATTGCGCACTGGCAACACCAATATTGAATATTTTCCTACCATATTACACGTAAAGAAAGAGGAAAGTATTGTCTAAACGATAGCAGTTGTGGAATTTACAGCATATACCATTCAAATAATTTTATTAAGAAACGATTAAGTTTCAATAGCTTTGCATTGCACATGACATTTTTCTTACAACTGTCTTGGTAAAATTAAATTTTGCGCTCGCAGTCATTGTACAATATATTCACACAATTTTATGTCCACTGAAAGAGGAACCATTCTCTGAATGATCGCAGTGGCGGATATTTGTTCAGTCATTGATTTCAAATAGGAGTTTCTCAATTTTATCGATTTTTTCATTATTTTACATTATAGGCGGGTAATTAATCGTGAATATCTGCTAAAATACGTCGTTTTAGGAATAAAACGTAACCATTTATTCAACTCGTCGGTGTCGCATATCATCATTTTTCAGATTGGGATCAATAATTCAAACTATTCTAAATATATTTTACCTAGTCAAGCAAACCTGACGTGAAATCTTCTTTGCTGGAAAATACACACCCCGAGATTCCACTTTGTTTAAAGTTCCGTTGTCCGAAGTCTATTTTTATTTCACTTCCTACAGAGAGCTGTTATAAGCCACATGTGCAGAGTTGCAAATATCTCAGAGATTTAGGAGGTGAACATTCGGCTAGAGCAATGCAGTCAAAGCGACCGACAAAGTCAGCTTTCCCCAATCGTCGCCTACAGCTCTTGTTTATCCCTAATGCAATAAAGCTCTCGAGAAGCAGGGCGTAATCGCGAAGAAGTCGAGTTGACGGAGACCCTTCAGCGCGTGCTCTCCCCCCTGGCCAACTGTGATTACCTTCGGAGGAGTCTCACACAATGCTGCTTCTCTTTTTCTTTCTCTCTCACTCTTTCCTATTTCACTTCACCTACTACGTGTGGTTTGCCAGGATATTGTTAGCGAGAAAGTTTGCTCGTTGCCATGTATACAACGAATAATGCATATAGCATCATAAAAGAAACACAGATATATAACCCCCTATATGACCGCAGTTGGAGTTTTTAATTATTGAGGTGATTTTTTTATTTTCAAACGGATAATTCGATTTGCATCACAGGGTAAGCGACACAGTACGGTGGGTCGAATTAAGATAACTCCTTAAATAATGATTAATGGTAGGTTACGCACTGAGTTACTGATCATATAATCTAGCCCATCAGTGTGCAACTTCGAAATAATGACAGAAAACAGAGAGGACCGACTGGCCAGGGTGGAGCACCTGCTGGTGAGGTGTGCCGCCTACACGCTACCCCGCTGTCAGCTGTGGGGGCCTTTCGCACAGCTCTAGGATGTTCTCTCACAGCCGGCACCTTCGATAATCGAGTTGAGCGGACCGGCCACTGCCCTTTGCTTGGCACATACTTGCTCCGTGTTGGGAGAACTGACTTCCCCTACCTAAAGTGAGATCGACGTGTTGTCGACAAGGAGGGGGTAAGGGCATCGTCATCTTCATCCAAGGGATCCGACACTCCACCATCAGCATCCCAGCAAGTCAAAACACCTTCTCGTTTAAAGCGGAAGCTGTGGCGTGCCTGAAAGACCTGCAAGACCTTCTCCGCCTAGGTATCCGCGTCCTCTCAGACTACCAGTCGCGCCTGGTCACGGGGCCTTCTCGCCAGTCAGTAAATTTGGGCTTGCCCTGTCGCCCACCCACCACCTATCGATAGACCTCCCTAAGAAGCCGAGATCGATTTCCTCTCCACTCGAGCAGCAATCTCCCACACCGCCCTAGCCTACGCCTCGAACCCCTTTGCTGACGCCATTGCCCCGGCTCATCTCCGCACTAGCCACTCCCCATGCTGACGCCATTGCCCTGGATCATCTCCGCACTGGGAAAGTAAATTGCCCCTCCTGCCCTTTCTGCATGGAGGCCCTCGAGGAGCTCTCTCACCATTTCCTCCTCTGCCCAGCCCATAACCTTTCTCTGGAGGTCCTCTCGGAAGGATCCCGGGCCCTTCCCTATTTGAAGGAGATTTGGGTGCCGACCGGCATTAAGAAAGAAAGCGAAGAACGGATCACAAAGGTCGGACTAGATTCCGCCTGTGCACACCAGAGCAAACTATATGGTGTACAGACGAGCCGAGACGAGCAAGAACAATTAAGCGAGAACTTTTACAATTTGTACACTTTCTATATAAACGCACAGTAAATTTCCAAAGAATTCGGGAATAATATATTTAAAAAATGTTTATAGTGTACAGCTTAATTTAGTGTGAATAATCATACTGACGTGAATGTTGGAATCCAAGTTTATGCTATCTCGATAGATATATATACATATATCAGGTTCTTATCGACGGCACACTACAATATATATTAGAAAAGCAGACTAAGAAGTAATGGAAAACAGAAAAAAATAGTATAGTCAATGTGTGAGCATTTTTTCATATAACATAAAAAAGTTAAAAACAGAAAGAACACCCTATGAAGTGGAAAGAAATCACGTTGATATATCTACAAAGGGGCAGGTGATTAACAGACGATTCTCAGTAATGAGTGAAGATGTGTAGAGTGGTAAAACATTAGAAAGGCTATATGATGCCAAGTATAAAAAATTGTATAAAACCAAATTTCCATTATAGCAGAAGAACACGCAGCTCCCTTTCGTTGACATCAGCATGAAACAACCATCAGCAGTAACAGATAATAATTAACGGATGACTCCAGGAAACAATTACACTTATCTACAAGTCGAGCTTCAGTCAAGAACATCTCTTTGAAGACTTTTCATATTTTGATTCATATCCATATTTTCTAAAATTCTTAGATTTTCTTTCATAAATTCAAATCAACTCCAATCGAATACGTGCAAAATATCGATGCGAAACTAACTGCCAAAGCATATTGAGAAATACGACAAGAAATCCTAATAAATATCACTAATAGATGTGGTTTATTTGCAATAATGGCGATAATGTAAAAATTGTGAAAAGAAGGAAAAGTAAAAATATTTTGACTGACTTCTATGTTCAATTAACTTTCTCTATTACTTATCTGACACTTGATGCGGACTCTCTTCTGTGTGGGGTTCCACAAGGGACAGTCCTTAGTCCCATTGTCTACTCCCTGTACACTTCTCAAGTTTCAAATATTATTTGTCTCGCATGATTTAGCGCACCACTCAAAATACCACTGACAGACTCTTTGTTTTGTATATAGCCCACATTTCCGATTGGTCTACGGCTATCAGATTAAAGCTGAACCCCGAGAAGTCACATGTTTTTATTATGTATCCCCAGTTCTTTCTATGCTTATAAATATTGGCGGTCTTCCTGGGCAACGATCATCCCATGTACGATGTTTGGGTGTCGTTATTGATATCCATATTAATCGCTTATCCCAATCTGTATTTTTATTTATCTCCTATGTCTATCTCTTGCAATAAATGTTCAAAGAATGCTGTCACCTTTTCCATGGAAGCATTACAGATCGCATATCAATAACAAGTATAAAATGACAACGATTTGGTAGTCTTAAAAAGTGTATAAAGACCCTGATAAACGAAACCTGTGGATCCCATAGCGTTTGTTTTATGACAAGCAGTGCGCTGCTCGGGTGATTCGTTGGCGCGGGCTTCAGACATTCGTGCAGCGTTTGCTTGATGACTGGCAGTGCGCTGTGTACGGTTTTCGCAATCGAGTTCGCGGGATGTTGGCACGCAGTTTTTTTAAGACGAGCAGTGCGTTCTGTCGTTTCTTCGGTTTGATGAACTCTCATTCGCTTACTAATAATTGATTGTTCTGGACTTCTGTAGTCTGTTTTATGATTGGTAATGCACAAATGTGGCCATCGAATCTGTAATGGAAATTTGGAGATTTTATATAATAAATGAACCATATTTCCTGTTGTAATCCAATCAGGTTTGACGCATCAAAACAGGTATTCAAGCGCAGAACGTCATTCGGTTGGGTGGCATCATAACTTGCTTTGACTTTTCTTCCATTTTTCAGCCACAAATCAATCATTGACTTAAGTGTTCCATTAGCGCGCGCGACAAAACTCTTTATTATAGACATAATGCTAATTCCTTTGGTGACAGTACAGGACTCGCCAAGTATCTTTGAATGGCTGCCCATATCTTGATGTGATTATTTGGGAAATAGTATAAGACCCTTATTTTGTCCTTAGAGAAAAGTAGTCATAGCGTATATATTGTGAGAGGTGGTGCACCGACATAGTTTCAATGTCGATAGATGAATTCTTTTCCTCTAAATATTTCTCAAATTTATACACATGATTTTTAAAAGATTTGTTGATTTCGGAATATAGATTGCACCTGAGCCTCGTTCATTTCAATGTTCGCAAATTTAATGGCGTCTAATGGCGTCTAATACTTTTAAAAGTTATTCAGTTTCCATTAGAGTGATGTCGTTCAGGTCATTATTTGTTTCAGATGGCACCTTTTCATTAATTTGTTATCAATGATTAAATTTCGCTGCCTCCTAATCCGGAAATAATTGCTTCCGGAATTTTTCGGAAATCTATAATACCGTCCCAATTCTGATCCGACATTCTTATTAATGGCAGAGTATCGATAATATATAAATGTAAAATAGTATTCATTTCTTAATTACCAATAGTTTGCAGTCATTATCATTAGGTACAGTCTTCTATTAAAAGGTTATAGCAACCATAACACATCAGTTGTCCCTGTTCTCAGCTTTCACTTTTGCTGTATTTTTTAATATCATCTCCTCAAGCTTCTCTTTGCCTATAAAATCATGTCTGCAAATCAAATACGTGATTACGACAATGTGACTCAGTTTTCTAATTTAACACGGTCGTATAAAAAACGGAAAAGGAGCAATAGCCACCGTTAATCAATAATTTATACTGACAATATACTCTATGCGCCTATAGCGTAATCCTCAAATAGCACGGATTACTCAAAATGGTGTCGCGTGGAATGGGGTTTTACTGCAAAGTCATGTAGTATGAGAAAATCGATAATGTCAAGATTGCATGTTTGCACGATCATTGCGTGTGAGCATTACCGATAAAATAGCGCCTCGTGTTTCAGGAGATACTTAAATGAGGCTAAAACATATATGCAATACTATGCTGAAAAATGTTCCCAATCGATAAACCCTCGAGGCACAGTGCTACCACTCGATTTTATGGAAATGTAACGCAGGCTATCAGGAAAAAATCGAAGAAAAACAAACGAGGTATTTACAGGAGAAAAGAACCGACTTAGTTAGCGAATTAATGAAAAGTAAAAATGCGAAATTTTCAATACTAACGTAATACAGTGTCCGGCAAAAAACTTCCATTAGGCAGAATCAAACGATGTCTTCGTAGAGCTAATGTCTTTACTGTTTTTTCTCTATTTTCCCTTAACCATTTAATGTCGTAATGCATTCTTATTTTAGAAACCCATCACGAATTTGAGCGCAGTATACTGTATACACCGTGCGTATACGAAGATCGACCAACAATTAACGAATTGACGGTTGCTGTAAGACCAGCGGTTAGGAATCCACTCTGACAAAAGTGTATCGCGAATGGAGGTCACCATTTGATGGATGATAACAATTGAAAACCCAGATAAAAATAGACTGCATCCACTTATTTGAAACATTATCAATATTCATTTTCAATAACATTTACCTTGCATTTTCTGTTAGGATGTAAAATGTTGGAAAGTAAAAACATTACAATTTTAAAAGTTACACCATCTAAACAAAACGCCGGCAAATAGAAAAATACGCTAGCAATGACGCAGGTGCAGGAAAACACTCACTTACGTCATATGGGTACAGTTTAGTGCATATTATCTGCGAATATTTCTATACCATTAAAATGGTCTACAATTTAATTAGAAAAGATTTTCCTGTTTTAAAGTTCCACGCAAACCCTTTCTACCAACATAAAGTATATACTTCGGATGCTTTGGGAAAAAAAGGAAACGGAGACCAGGAGAGAGTACTTCAAAGACTTGGTTGGGGCAAACCCCTGGCTGGCAAATCTTTTAGAGTCTCGGGTCGATTAAACCGCGCATGAGAGTCTCCCGTGTACGCACGGGGAGTGAGTGCATAGTATCTCAAGTCGTCGTCGGTTATGCAAATAGAAATTGGTGGAACCTGTTCGTATGAATTATGTTCGTAGCATATTTGTGGCAAGGAAAGCCAAGAAACAAACAACACCAATAAATCTCAACCTTGACGCCGACTCTGTCCATATATGCACCGACCGGTTCACGAATCGGAAGGGAACGGAAGTCCGATGACAATTAGGGTGAAGGGATGATGGCGGAGGCATGCCAGGGATCTTGGCAGTTTGTTCTCAAACTTTATCTCCTTCCAGTGATCGCAGTCCGATTGCCACTATATTCTCGCACAACACCAACCACCAACGACACTTCTTCTGAGGTGTGCTCAGCGCATGCGCATGGTGGTAGCAGTGGCAGCAAACTGCCAACAACTCAAATCTCCCCTCTCTTCCCATTTTGTTTGTATCGCCATGGCCAGATAACGAGGGAACGACAGGCAGGCATTGGGATCAGATGTGAATCACCCAACTTTGACGACACTGATCGAGAGGGGGGGAGCGGGAGTGGTGGAATAAGGAGAAGAAAGAGAAAGATTAAAGCCGAACATGATTTCCTCGTTTTTTCTCTTTTCAATATTCCCTCCCCGGTCTACCCCATATGCAAAATTTCAATCCTCTTATCGCCCCTCCCTCCCGTCTCTCACCCATCCTCACACTACAAACCCATTTCCACCCCACGGCACAACACAGGTCTGAGTGTCCGTATGTCTATCTCGCTGTTTTTCCTATTTAAATTTAGCGCGCAGACACACCATCTCCCAATTCCCCGAGGCAACCAAGCGAAAACTCAAAACTCCAATAATTGTCCGAAATGTCAGATTTGATTTACGACACGAAGAGTAGCCGAGAGTATCGATTTTTTATTTTTCTGTATTTAAATCCTATTATTCCTCCACTGGGCGGCAGATAGGATTTTGTAAAGATGCGGACAACGGTAGAAGATAGCGCTACAGTATTAGAGCATATATACAGGAGCACTTCGAACTGAAGTAATGAATAATGATTTCATATACTAAATTCGTCTGCATAGTGGCCTCTATATAGTCATTATGTTCTAATCAGTAGTAATAGTTTCGCAGCCTCTGGGCCACCTAAAAATAGAATGGGAACTCCAAATGATGACGCCATAAGTAGGTGGGTGGGGGGTTTCCCTGAGGGGATTGCACGTGCCTTTAACCTACTTATGACGTACTACAGTCTGATTGAATGACCTACTTATGACATCATCATTTGGGCATTGCCATTCTATTTTTAGGTGGCCCAGAGGCTGCGAAACTGTTACTACTGCTATCCTTAAGTTTGCTCTCTCTCTCTCAAGGTCAGATGGCGCCGAATTGCGCTGCTGTGATCATCACGAGCACGCTATCTTTCTCTGTCCATGGTCTGATTACATAGCACGGGTGCGAGTCCCCATGAAAGTGGACCTTCCTAATCAGATGATGTTGGTGATCTCTTTGCAAAGAATTAAGTTTGTGCCCATTTGATTGAAAATCCATTGGTTTGTCTTTTTTCTATCCAAGATATTCTCATCAGTCGACGATAGCTCCACATCTCAAAACTGTCTATTCTCTTTTGGTCGTTCTTTGTCATTGTCCAGGTTAAAGAATCATGTAGTGCAACATATTGCGTTTATAGGAACCGGAGTTTCAACTTGAGATGTAGTCTGTTTCTCCAGATATAGTGGTTAGTTTCTGTACTGCATTCCTTGCCATTGCTATAGTCTTTGGTGTTGATGAGTGATCAAGGATCCTAGATACACGAACTCAGTGTCTTCTTTTATACGCTCGCCATCCAGAATGTTCTGTTCTGTTTGGTGCGTTTCAGTAATTCCAGGAGCTCTTCCTTCATGCTACATACCAGTATTGTGCCCTCTGCAAAGCGCAAGTTAGAATCTCTTGCACCACCAATTATGCTTATTGCTACATTAACATTTTCGGGAACATTTCTTATTATGTGTTGTTGTTCCCTTCGCTCCCGTCAGAAACTGGTGAGGAGCCGTTCGGCTCTAGCGATGAAGGGCAGAGTCCTCGCTGGCCCTCAGAGAACTGTGGGGTCCGGGTTCACCCCGATAGTTCGTGCCCTCACGAGAAACAACGCGTCGCAGTCCACGACAAAATGTTCTGCGGTATATCTGCCGCCAGATGGCATCTGTTGCACAAGGCTGCGCTGCAGGTGATAGCTGCGCAGCCGGTATAAAGAAGACTACTTCTTCAAGTACTGTTTCGTGTCCTATCTTTCGACACTACCAATTTCCATACTTTCTCTCGCAAATTGTCGAACTACAATTCTCACCGCCATCACATGCTTTTGCCACAAGTCTGTCAACGAAACGATCCTCATATCACAACGTTTCCAAAGCCAGGACCTCTTCTCAACAAACCCAATGCCTAGTTTTCCGAATTTATACCCACAATCGATAATCTGAATTGCAAGTGGAATTGATAGAATACAAAAATGTTGACGCGAAGAGAAAGCAGTCTCGTCTAGGGAGAACAGGCAGGCAGACGGACAGAGAGACATATTGACTGAAATTGAATAATAACCTATGGTTAGATATAGATTTCAGCAGACGTGTATACCTACTGTAAGTGGCTGTCAAGTCTGACGTGCTCAAGTGGGAAGAGATGTATTAACTTGCCAGTTACGATGCAGTGAGCTGTTAAATACAACTCAAATTGTTGTGGTGAAAAGGGAAATATTGGGCACAAAATTTAGTTGTGCGATTTAGACAAATTTCAACGAAGAATTTCGTGGTGAAACGATAATTTTCTACAAGACGATCGAAAAATAATGCAATTTTGATAATTTATCCAAAACGTTTACAGGTCTTCCGTCTAGGTCGGTTCTAATATTCTAATAAGGGAGATGATGTGTTTGTAAGTGACCCAGCATAGGCAATTTGAATTAGCCTTTTAGACTTGCTCCAATACTGAATGTAGACATCATACTGTTTTTAACTTGTGTAGTAGTGGTTTCGTCAAATAAATAGGTAAATGGTACATCTCTGATAGTTCAGTCATGTGTGGTGCAATACCACATATATACAACTGATAGTTATTATTGTCATACCAGCCCTGGACATTTGTACAGCAGTTAGTTACAAAAATAACATACTATATTAACTTATTTTGTTACACTTGATATGAACTTAAGTACTTGCTTTATTACAGTTATTAAAAAAAGAAAAAACAACATATAAGAAATATAAATTGAAAATTTTTCATTTTTTATGACATTTTATGAAATATTCTAAATTTTATTACTTTTTATGACATTTTTTCAACATTTAATATTTTAGGACGCTGGGAGGCCTGCTATGTCCTTGGCACTGTAAATGCGCAGCTACACACGAAATTTCAAGCAATTTGGTCAAGCAGTCTTTGAGTGAAAGCGTTCTTACAGATACATACACTTACATCTCACTTATTTATATAGAAAAATGTAGATATTATTTTTACAATATTTGTAATATAATATTATAATAAGATTAAGATTCTATAATTAAAATATTTAAATAATATACAGTACACATTTTTGCCTATATTATATATTATAAGTAGAGGTAAATGTAATATTACTAAGTTATATATAAATTCATTTATTAATACAATCGAATAATAATTATTTGTTAAATATTAAAAATAATGTAATAGTAATATTATTGTATCAGAATTTAGTGAAATGCAGACATGAAAGTATAACTATTTTTAGATATTTATATGAATCTCAAGGTCCAATTACTTGTGATATTATTATTTTGCTTCCTCTTATATAAATGAATTGTAATATCATTTAGAGGATTGCTGTATAATGCATATAATATTAAATATTTATGACATTATGGTTTAGCACTGCCTGATATAATATATTTAATATTGGTTATTTGTGACATTATCATTTAATAATACTAATAGATGCATTATTCCTAATTTAAGTAATAGGTCATTTTTATTTGATATTTAATGATTTAGATTTTAGATAATTATTTATATATAAAATTTAACTTGAGGTTTTTAGGTGCAGATAAGGGAAGTATAAAACTATAATAGAATCTGTCTTATATATTTCTGAAAAATAGCAAATCTTTAACTTAAAAAAAGAGTATTGTGATAATAGTTATAATGATAATTTAAACTTTATTTTAATAAATATGAGGTATTACAAATTTGTCATTTGTTTAAAATATAGATATAAATAATATAAAGTTTAAATAAGTTTAATTTATTAAAAATATAAAATTTGATCTAATTTATTTTATTAGTTTTCTTAATATAATTACAACAATATTAGTTCTAATAGTTCTAAATTAAACTAATAAAAACTGAGGATAAATTTATTTGGCAATATATTTATATACTCTATTAATATTTATTACATTTATTTGATTTAATATTTTTATTTATTCATCTACCTTAAAGTGTAATTTTTGTTATATTTTTCATTTTGATATAAAAGTATTATAAATAAATATATATTCATTATATATATATTTACATGTTATTATTATTTTTAGATATAATATATAGTGAAGTTTTGTTATTTAGGACACTTTGGTTTGGAAACTGTACAAATTTGACAATGGCAATACAGGCCATATTCAGGAATTTGAGATAGGGGGAATAGATATGTAAAAAGGCACCCAAACAAGCTTAAACAAAGCAATGGTAAAGATATGTCATATAAAAATCTGACCATTCTTTCGGTGCCCAAAAGGCTCTAGCGGCTTAATGAGAAAAGATATAAATTTTTTAGTTCCATTTTTTGAATCCACATCCCAAAATACGATTTCTAGAAAAAAGATTGTACATGGGATCCCCTCTTAAACAAAAAAGTCACTAAATGTTATAAATACAATGTATATATTACAGAGGTGGCAATTATTGACATACATGGCTCCTATATAATACATAGTGGCTGATATTGGTAGAGGTGTGGATGACCCTAAAATGTCATTAGTATAGGAAAACCAATTTAAATTGGTTAGAAATTGCTGAAATTAATAAAAAAATGAGTGGGGAGAGGGTATCTATGGCACAATGGCAGTGTATGATTTATAAAATCAATATGACAAGCTAAGTCATCATCGTGGCATTATGGTTATTTCTTACTAAAAATGACAGGTTACCAAAAGTAAAACTAAAATTAAAAAGGATATATGCCTATATAGAATGTTTTTAGAATCTAATGACTAATGAAAATCATTTTCTTCAAGGATATTACATATTTAAGTAAGATTAATATATAACATATAATATACAGTATGATCTTTTCTATATCAGATGTCTCAGAAAAGTGACCAAAATAAAACTTTAATATCTCTGCATTTAATGCTAATATATTTTAATAAAATTTGGTAACACAAATTATCACTAATTAAATTAATTTAGGCAACATAAAAATTTGAAAGGGGGGAATAGTCTTTTTCTTTTCTCTATCTATCTCTCTTATCTCTTTCCTTCTCTTAATTTCTCCCCGTGGATATGAACTTGCAATAGTATGTAATACGTGCTCCCTTGGAAATGAACCTGCAATAGTATGCAAGATGTGCAAGATATTCCAAAGTAATTATAACCTTTAGTCAATCTATTAGTGAATGAAAAAAATTGATCTTGCGAAAATACTATAATAATATAAATTTGTATTCTATATATAGTTTGGACTTTGGACTTATTTTCTTTCACTTTTTAGTATAATTTTCTAAGCAGAAATATGTATTATTGTATATATAATAAAGTATATAGAGAGAATGAATATAAGAATATTTGTAACTTTAAGTTTCAATAAAGATTAAATAATCTCGTAAGTTTTTTGTAATAAATACAATTTATTTACCCCTACTATAGGCAATATGTGTATCAAATGCCTAAAAGCCTAGATTAATATAATATAGTATAATAGTTAGTAGACTAGTATAGATATAGATGTCTTAAAATTTACTATATAATAAATAAATTTTAAATATATAAATTTATTTTATGAAAAACAGTAATAATAGTAATACTATTATATTAATATTATTCATAAATAATTTGAGATTTTTATAGGAAATGGCTAATGGATAATAATATTCCATAACTTATTGATTCTTACTCTTAGATCATGGAATAAGTAGTGTTTTGTACTTCAATGGTACATATTAATAGCCCTTTTACTTTTGTATTTACAAATGTTTTATAGGAAGTATTTAAATTTTACTATAACAATTTATAATAATAAAGTATTGTAAAGAAAACATATGAAAACATCTATTGTATATATGTTTTACAATTCCTCTGTAATCATATAAGATAAAAATTATATTTTCTTTGTTGGAAAGAACATATTTAGAATATTGAGGAAGAATATGTTTAGATTACAAAAATATGATCAGAGGTGTGAATGGTATTTAATTATTATAGTGGAAGTAAATTTAGAGAGGGCCCATGTATATAACTAAACTATTTGAATGACGCTAGGGACCCTCTTTGATGTACATATATATCTAACTTAAATGACACTAGGGGCCCTTTTTGATACATACAATCAATTTTAATGACGCTAGGGGCCCTCTTCAATGTACATAAATAATCTATTTTAATGACACTAGGGACCTCTTTGATGTATATAAACATATAATTTAATGATGCTAGGGGCCCTTTTCGATATATATAAACAATTAATTTTATTGACATTAAGGGCTCTCTTTGAAATATATAAGCATCTATTTTAATGACGCTAGGGGCCTCTTCGATGTATATATACATCTAATTTAATGATGCAAGGGGCCCTTTTCGATGTACATAAATAATCTATTTTAATGATATTAGGGGCCCTCTTCAATGCATATAAACAATTTATTTTAATGACGCTAGGGGCCTCTTCGATGTACATGAATAATGTATTTTAATGATGCTAGGAGCCCTATAAGAAGTATATAAAAAATCTATTTTAATGACATTAGGGACTTTCTTCAATGCATATAAACAATCTATTTGAATGATGCTAGGGGCCCTCTTCGATACACATAGATAAATAATTTATTGTAATGATGCTAGGAGCCTCTTCGATGTACATGAATAATGTATTTTAATGATGTTAGGGGCCCTATATGAAGTACATAAAAAATCTATTTTAATGGTGCTAGTGGCTCTCTTTCGATGATACCACTATCCTTGAAAAATGACCCTAATAAAAGCCAAACAGAATGAATAAATCGAGATTAACACTACAGCACTACCTGAAAATATTTAGAAATCAGATGGAACTAATTTAATAAGAGGTATGGAGTTTAGAGTTTTGACATACAA